>JBAJNP010004522.1:0-33122 GCA_036877545.1 Yasuhikotakia modesta | reverse complement strand
CTGAAGGATCATTGAAATGGAGGTCAAACGATTAACTGTGTGTCACTCCAGTTAATCCTAAACACTCATGCACCACATAACTTATACTTACTAATACAAAATAGGATTTATTTTATGTTTTAGATCATATTTAATTCTATATGTTATTGTATGTTGGATAATCTTTAACATAGTACAACTTGTGTAAGAATAATTTAAGATTGTTGTAATTAAATGCATTTAAATTCTTTAAAGGAGAATGAATTAATATGAAACTTTAAAAAATATATTTATTCCTTTGTCATACAAATTATGGCTCTGGTGTTTATTATATTTACCTTCAAAATGAGCAAAATTATGTTTGTTTTATGCTGAAACCCAATAAAACGTTTATCAGGATAATTTAAGAATTGGTTTCAAATTATGTTCTTATTACTATATTTCCAATATGAATATTATATAAAGCTTTTTTATTTATGGATCTAAGTGACTCCTTAACATTTTTTCCTCACTTAAGACATTCAAGTACCACTTTCTGTAATATGTGAAAAACTCTTGGATAAAACATTTAACATCTTAAATATAAACATCTTTTTATATTTTGTAATATATATTTCTATGTTTTCTAGTCTTTAAGTGTTTTTCTGATATTTGGGAAGAACTCCGACCATCCGAGAGACAAGGTGCAGGAGGTGGTGTTTTATCCTGCCTCCTCACACGCTGCTGGGTCTGTGGTGGAGGTAAATACATCCATCTGTTTATATACACCCATGATGTTCAGAGCTTCACTCGGAAAACAGTTTTTCCTGTTGGGATTTGCATATTTTTAGCTATTTTCAGCTTTTCCATAACCAGCTGTGATTCAGTCTTATTTAATGAAGTTGGTAATTACATTGAAACATAAATAAAATCAAATTACTTTGTGTTTATTGCCTAAATTATTAGACCAAACCATATAAGGTTTTAATGGGATTTTCTTGTCTATGTAGTGCACATTTATTTCCATCCCTCAAGTGGAACACACTCATGCAGTGGTGCTGAGCAGACCCGGCTGGCTCTGGGGGGCTGAGATGGGGGCTAATGAACATGGGGTGTGTGTCGGGAACGAGGCGGTCTGGACCAAAGAGTCTGTTAACCCAGAGGAAGCTCTGCTGGGAATGGACCTGGTTCGGTGAGACCAATACAGCTGGACTTACTTAGTAATAAATTGTTTTCATGTAATCTGTAATTCATCATTTTTTGCCATATAATTTGTTATTCTGTCGATTTGTGCATTTCTTATTGGTGTCAAAAACACAGTGTGACATTAATTATTTAGCATGAGTGTTGTGTACTGTAAAGATGAATGCATTTCAGTGAGAGCAGGTGTGTGTGTGTGTTCAGGTTAGGTTTGGAGCAAGGGGACACCGCATGGTCCACTCTGAATGTCATCACAGACCTGTTGGAGCAGCACGGTCAGGGTGGAGTCTGCAGGGAGACCCCCAAACCCTTCAGTTACCACAACACCTTCTTACTGGTGGACCGACGGGAAGCCTGGGTCCTGGAGACTGCTGGAAAACTGTGGGCTGCTCAGAAGATCACAGGTGAGGAAGAAGAGGAGAGATGCTGTTTGTACAGATTTCATTTGTTGCTGTGTGGTTTGTCTCATTGGATTTTTGTGGAAAAGATATGAAGGGGAAATATGTTTCATTCTGGTTATTATGTCTGGGTTGCATTATTAATAACAGTATACAGTACGGTCTGAATTCCTAAAGCCAAAAAATGCTTCTGTGTTTAGTTTGTCCTAAATGCCTTTTTTGTTACAAATTTACTCAGTAATGCATGTTTAGTGAAGGGTTTAATTGAGGATTAAACATGAATTTAGGAATTTTTATGGAATTTTAGGGACTTTTAGGGACTAATTAAGTCGCCATGGGATTGTAAAGCAAACATTTTTAATGTGAAATGGAACACATTGTATTTGTATCAATACAGTATCAATACTGTAATATACCATCTAATACTGTAATACATGTCTTGTCTACTGTAAAAGCAAACTGTAGGTTGTGTGTTTAATCAGAGGGAGTTAAGAACATCTCAAACCAACTGACGATAGGAACGGAGATCACCGAGGAGCATCCGGACCTGCGGAGGGTGGCCCAGACTCAGGGCTGGTGGGACGGGGAGGAAGAGTTCAGCTTCACTGCTGTCTTTAGCCCGGACGACCCCCCCGCCAGGATGGAGATGGCCAAGCGGCGCTACAAGGGCGGCACAGCGCTGCTGCAGCAACATGACGGTTAATGCACTTACTGTAATATCAGAACCTAATAATAATAATTATTAACTGTATTTGCACTCAGTTGTTGATTTAGTTGATACATTACAGTTAATTGGTAAATAAGTCAGCTGGAATCTGTAACTGTTTTGGTCTAAAATCATTCACTTAGCATGTACATAAAATTGTTAAACTCTCACTTTACCCGATTCGCGAAGGTAAACTAATAATAAAGAATTTCAGATTTGTGTAAAATGTCTGATTGATTGAATGAATGGTTTAGTTTAACAGATTGTAATTAAAAATGTCACTTAAAAAAGTGTGAATGTTGGTCACAGTTTCCTGCCATTAATCCAGGTGTAGGATTGAAAAAACATATTTTAAAACATGAAATATGTCAGTTGATTTAACACAGCTTTAAAAAGGCTTTGACTGAAACATTTGACAGCTTTGAGAGTTTGGAAGACTTTATCAAATTGACTTTATCAAACACAAATGCTTCGTGTTTTATCTACTGTCTGACTATATAACCGACGGCCCACGCGCCTCTCCTGACCTCCAGGTTCTGTGACAGCAGAGGCCATGATGAGCATCCTGAGGGACAAAGCCAGTGGCATCTGTATGGACTCTGAAGGCTTCCGTACCACAGGCAGCATGGTGTCCATTCTCCCGCGAAACCCGGATGTGCCCTGCGTCCACTTCCTCACTCCCATGCCCGACCCCTCCAGGTGTGACCCTGAACACCAACCAAAGCGTTTATTGACCAGACAGACAGACAGACACGTCATGTTTCGTTTGTTCTCTGCTTGCAGGTCTGTATTCAAGCCTTTTATCTTCTCTGAGAGCATGAGGCCTGTCAGCATGGTGGTGTCTCCTCAGTACGGCCCACATGATCCTGTCAGGACACAGCCTCGATTCCAGCACCAAGTGGACCGGAAACATGAGCTCTACAAAGCCCACCAGACAGCGCTGACCAATCCTGTACGTCTGAGATGGGAAAAGTAAAAACTTGAGCTGCAATTTGTATTTTTTAAAATTAAAAATAAACAAAAAACAGTTCTCAAACAAGTACATAACAGATCGTAATATAATTGTAATACATAATATTATAATAATGACTTATAATTTGAGCCATCAGGCCTGTATTGAGCTTTGAAGAGTATTACAGTATTTTTACAGGAATGTTTGGTGTCCAAAATGCAGCAATATTTACATGCAGTACACAATACAGTATGTTCTTGTAGCCCAACTTGTAGAGCAATATTGCCATACGTGTGATGAACTGATAAAATGTAAACAAATGTATACAGTGCATTTGAGGTATGTAGACATTACGTAACAATGTTTGTAGTACAGAAATACAGATGTGTGTTTGTGTAACAGGACGCTGCAGTAACTCTACAGGAGACCATGAGATATTTGGAGTCTCAGTGTCTTCAGGAGATAGAGGCAATGATGAGAGGAGACATACAGGGGCAGGAACTTGGCGACCTGTTTTTTGACTGCGTGGATGCAGAGATCAAATTCTACCAGTGAGACTGAGCAGGTAAATGGAAAGCGGCTGTGAACTGATGCCCCCTATCAGTCTCTGTGTGGTATTGCTTAACCTGTGGATATTAACCTGTGGCTGGTTTGCCACTTGCATTGTGAATGTAACTAATGCTTGCTGATCTGCCTGAAGAGAGAGAGAGAAAATGAGAGTCCAGAGCACAGATTCCTGCTCTCCTAGTTCTCATGATGCCATGCCAAGCTAATTGTGATTTCCAAGCCACATTAACTGCAACTATTAAAAGACATTAAAACTCTAGATGTTTGTTTGAGTGGATCACCATAAATGTGTTTAATTGTCACACGGTGATCACAAACGCATCACATTTACAGTCTGTGTAGATGTGAGAGACATAACAGTGATTCCTGTAAAAGGGTTCAGCTATCAGAATGGTGATGATTTAACCTGACTGGAATATTTGTTATCGTTCATGTCATAGACACTTGAAATAAGATTGTAACAAACAACGTTTGAGTATTTTTTATTTTAGTAATTTATTTTTGTAATAAGAAACAATACATTTAAAAGAAAATTAGATACACTACAAGGTTCAGATTGTACAAATCTAAGACTCCAAAGCAAGCGAATGCTACACTGTAAAATAGTGTATTAACTGATCTCATTGCATCTGTGTTATCTTTTAGGTTTGTTACAATCCCACAGTTCATGTTTCAAACAGAGATGGCGATAGAGAGGCAAAGATTTTTATTTGTCAAGGATATTTAAAAAGTACAATCACATTATGATCAACGTGGAGCATATTTAATTCACAAATACAGTAAACAATCATTGCAGCTACAGTACCACAGTAAGCTTGTGTATTACGTCTTGGTGAATTTACATTGACACTTTTAATAACAGATTCTGCAGTGTTCAAATATCAAATAATGTTTTGTATTGCAACAGCTGGTAAAACCATTTAAAATGACTTAAGACATCTTATGAAAAATCCCATATTCTCTCTCCATCAACAAAAAAATACATGGTCCGCAAGAAACACATCAAGTTATTGCAATTTAAAAAAACAGTATACGTCGGTTGCCATCTGTCATGTGTATTGCCATATTGCTCAAATGACAAAGGCTGCGCTTTTATTATATAACAGTTATTGCAAAGGAAATGAACGCAGATGGTTCTCTTAAAACTGTGACAGCACTCGCTTTACAAAACGTATTACTGAAAAACATTTTGAAAGCATAAGCTGTCAGGGAGACATTTCACGTCAGAGAAAAACAATTGTGTATTTGCAAAAAAACTTTAATGCCACAGTACTTCAGAAGAACAAGCCCTGTGATTGGTCAATGACTGGCCAATGGCAGTGTTTGATCTGTTAAACGTAGTTAAAACTTTATTTCACATTTAACCATTTCAGCAAGCTGTATGTGTCACGTTTGTTTAACTGTGTAAAACACAAACTGACTGAGAGGTTAGAATGTCTATTTATCACACTTTATATTACAGTGTTACTGTAACACAAATACAGTAATTGTACACAATTGCTTAATTATACAATGTTATTATTCCTTTGGTTCTTCATTACAGTAAAATTTTACAGGTAACACTGTAAAATAAAATGTTTTTTACTCCATAAACTACAGTAAGACTGTTATTCTTACGCAGTTATAGTTACAGACAACGAGTGGAATGTCATAGACAAGATACTGGCAGATTCAATTCAATCATAAAAACAGAAAATAACAAAATCATAATCAAAACCTTGAGACCATATTTATGCACTAGGCAACATCTACCTACACTAACAAATTATTATAGTCATTTGGTATGTTTTTGCACATGCACAAAATAATACAACAGTCCTCTCTGACACACTGAAGTCTCAGGTAAATGTTATGATATGTAAATATGGTACTGTAAATAACTGTATATATCAAAGTGCCAAAAAACTAAACCTTACTACGGTACTGCTACAATATTTTTTCTGTTTTTTAGTTAGTGAGGCATCTTTTGGACTTTAGTGAAGATTTGTGTTTACAATACAATGAAAACCAGCATAAATCTTCTACTGTGTCAATGACAAATTCTCGTGTGATTTACAGTATGGTAAGTTCGCAGCATTTCATGCAGTATAATGGCTCTATAATCATATTAATACAATGAAAAAATACAATACAATACAAAACTAAGTGTACGTCACAGAATTAGAAAGATTGTGTTTAAAAGTGCAATAAATTGTGGTGCCTGGTGTGGTCACACTAAAAAAAGATTTCAATGAATTACAGCTAGTTAAGTCACAAACACAGAACATTCAACCACAGCATCCAAACATTATAGATAACTTTCAAAATATAGATACTGTGTCATGGAAAGAAGCAACGGTTACAACCGTTAAATATATGAAACTGAAGAGACAAGCCTTCTGTGTATGTCGGTTAAGGACAACACACACTCTAGCAGTGAAATTCACTTTCAGTTTCTAATCCGTCCCCCGTTTAATAAATTATTCATTCAGAGAGTGTTTCATATTAATTAAGAGATAAAACTCTGGCGGTGGATAAAAAAGGAGCAGAATGTTTAAACCGATGGCTGCTGTCTGGAGTCGAATCACAATGGTGAGGGGCTTATGTTCTGTTAACAAGCATAATGATGTCACACTAGAATTCAGCCCGACTTAAAAGTTTAAACTATTTCCCATTTAATTTTCTTGATAAACGATGATCCTCACCGTGGAAGAGCAAAATAGCTGCTGCAATTGATCCGATTTACAGCCCTATTTACGTCTGGTATTCATTTTGGTCTCCAATTCAATCTAAAATGGTCTTCAGAGAAGTAGAAAGACAGAAATGACTTCATGCTATGGATCTGGAGTGAGACCTGTTCACACTGGTCTTTGACAATCCAATCCAGCTCAGACTGATTCATCCTTTCACACCGCCACCGATAAAACCTAAACTCTCGCTGGCAGATGATCAATGAGGTTCATTTTTTTACATTCAAGTTAGCAGACACACAAAACAATGATGACTGACAACATAGAATCATTCTGGCAGCAATTTACCGTATCCACCAAATAATGGACCAGAAGAAATCGGTTCTTAGAACTTCCTAGTCCAGTTGCCCCATCATGCTTTGAATCATGATCGGAGACAACCACAGCATCTCAACCAAATTATATTGCCAGTAGCCCATGAAGAAACCAAATGCAACATCCGTCACATTATGGCGTCCAAGCAGAACCCTTGAAAAACCAACAAATGTGGCCCACAGCAGAACCAGCACCCGGAGCGGGGCAGCCAGTACCAGATGGGCCAACAGGAAGCGAGCACACATTGCGGCACGTGTGGCATGGCCTGATGGGAAGGAATATCGGTCCACAGAGAACGTGGCAAACATGTCCATACGGTTATGGGCGGGACGTCGGCGCCGCACCACCGCCTTGACAACACCGACCAGCACCAGGTCCAGAACCAAGGCTAAGAAACAGAGAAAAAAGTGTAAGCGACTAGGATGGAGGAACAATATACTGAAATAATCAAAATGTCACAAATGTAAATACTGCAATGGTTTACAATAACTGAATAATTTTAATACTTCAATGTTTTGTTTGTGGGTTTTTTTTGGCCCACAACGTGTTCAGGCTACATTTAAACAACTGACATGTTATGGTCACCAGCATTACTAAACCACAGACAATTTGAGGTGTGACAGATTACTACTGGAAACAGATAAAAGCAGGTCTAACAGCTTTAAACTGTTTTCATAAACAGGTTGAACAAGTTATTGATCTGACAACTAACTTGTCAAGTTTGTGACAAGTAGTGGGAAAACTCTTTTTCCAACTTTTTCCAACAGCGGCACAATGAGTTAAACTGTAAACTGTATCTCAACAGGCAACGAAAAGAGGCTTCATTTTAGGAAGACTAGTTATAGGTAAAATTAATAAGAATATTATGAGTTAAAAAATCCATAAACCTATAAGAAATCTAACTGTAAATCTATATCCATATGCAGTCAGATTTCGAAGCTGTGTTTCAGTCTCATGTCTCAGACATGATCACATACAGTGATGCACTTACAGGTCTATGGGGATCAATATTGGCACGATACACAAAGAGATACTATAACGACTTAACTGAATAAGCAGAAAATAAGCAGTAAAGCGCAATATTACCCATGAGCAGGTTCAGCATGACCTCCTGACCAGCTACACTGTCGCTTTTGTACAGGCAGTACGCCGCACCGGCCAGCCACGGGATCCCGTGACCGGAGATCTCGATGAGCTTCATGAGCGGCCGCACGCTGCCCCAGGACGAGTCCTCGCAGGCGCAAACACCGAGCCGCTTCGACAGCCACAGGTCGATGGCCAGCAGCGAGCTGAGCGCTATCTCAACGAAAGAGGGATTTAATCTCATACAGTCTTCCTCCGGTAGCTGCTGCCCGCCGGTGGAGGAGGTAGAGGAGCTCGATCCCCGCCGTCGGCTGGGGCTCTCGGAGGCTCGGAGCCGGGCTGTTGTGGGATCGGAGCCCTGTCTCTGCAGCAGGTGCGGTGCGGGAGTTCGGCTCAGAGAAATGAACTCGTAGCGGCCGTTTCCACCGGTACACGGGACGCTGCCGCTGCGCCCGGCGCTGCTCCGCGCTTTGGGAGAAGGCATTTCACTGGAGTTAGGTTAAGAGAGGTTGACCTGATATTACTAAAGTGTTATTATTGTTGTTTAATAAAGCTGCTGAGTTTCTGCTTTGTCTCGTTTTCAGATCATGGGTTTACAGGTGATAACAGGGAGCTGGTCGAACCGTTGCACCGCGCGGCGCCATCTTGGAACAGCAGATTTCTGCGCAATGAATGCTGGGAAATATTGTATTATTCATTCATCTGACCGCGTTTATGAATTAATAATGAAATTATGTTCGTTGTTAATGAATTATTGAGATATGCGGCACAAAGCTATATTAAACACTATACATCTGTGAAGAACAAATTCTGTGTAAAATATTTGTATTTTTTCGTTTATTTATTATTTGCAATCGGGTTTGAATTTACATGACATGTAGAGTATAAAACAGTAGAGCTACAAATGGCTTTACTGACACAATGTGTTATAATCATTGTGATCTGATCAAGAACTTGATACACGTTCATCCTAATACAACAAATTAATAAATACTTGACAAGGCTGGTTATACATGCATGAATAATATATACTGATAATATGCATTATTTATGAATATAACATATACTGGTGTACTTCGGGGAAAAGAAGATAAAAGAACGCAAAAATAAAATGAACACAGTTTATATAGTGCTTAACTCTCTGTTTTGTATGTCATACATAGTTTATATGTTTATAATATTTTAAAATATGTTTTATTTATTTGAACTATTAGTGCCGCCTATTGCCAACAAGGCAGATAACACATGAATGTTAATGATTATTTTCGCTTTTTGTCTTCATTTTCCATCAAATAAAATGAATGAATAAATAAAAAACAATAAATAATAATTAAAAAAAATCAAAATAAATAAAAGGAAACTGCTTTGCTAATCTTTGCTAATCTGAACGAGGTGCGTCTTTAGCGGCGTTCGTCCAATCACGAACGTCGCTCCGCCCACCCAAGGGCTTCCTGCTATATAAACTTCCCTTAAGCGTCACATGTGACGAGGTTTCAAAGACTGAAGCCTGTGGGAAACAGACATGCCAGGAATTCTGCTCGGAGACGTTTTCCCTAACTTTGAAGCAGACACAACCATCGGGAAGATCAAATTTCACGAATTTCTTGGAAATTCGTAAGTAGCAATACATGTTAGTTATTGTTTTTAGGGCGCTGGCCTAGTTGCGTACGATATAATGCACATGTACAGCCTATAAGTGAATCAGGTGACGTGCAGTAAGTCTACAGGTTATATGAACACTGTTATAAAATACTGCATATTACTGTGAAATCATATGAGCTCTGAAACTATAACTAAATAACCAGTTTTAAGATTAACCAATTCGTTATAGTTATTCATTTAACACTGATTTTAATGCTACCTATAAGACAACATCAAGAGTATTTAAATCCTAAAGTATGGAAACATTGTTTATCTGTAGTACATGGCATAGTCTATACTGTATATATGTATGTGTGTGTGTGTGTGTGTGTGTGTGTGTGTGTGTAGTATATTCTAATATATATATATATATATATATATAGTGTATTATATCAGACCAGCTGTATATCACGATAGATCTCAGTTCACAGAATGTATGTTGAAAATAATAGATTATGAAAGACACTTTATTGCAATTACATAGTAGGTGGTAATAATTTTAGTGTCAGTATTTAAATAATAATTTTCTATTTTGTATTATAGTCTTGTAGTAAAACTATAGTCTTACTGTGACTAACAGCCAGTGTTGTTTGGGGAAACAAGATTTGGGCAAGAGTTTCACTTGCAGTCATGCAAATGTGTCTATAAATATAACACACATGCATGTTTGCATGTAAATATTTAGGGCACCTGAACCCAAAAGAATTGTTAAGGGGTTGTATTTATTATTTTGACAGAACTGTTTTTCTGAGCAGAGTGATAAATAAAACCATTTTGTTATCAGTCAGGGGTCAAAGAATGATCAACAATAGGGTTACATAACTGTTAGAAGGCCAACTGGGGACAAAAAAACGCCTGTCTGTGGTCCCAGTTTCCAGCCAAACTTTGCACACAAACTTTGTTCCCTCAGGAGACGCCCACAAGACGATCCACTCAAACAGATGTTCAACCCTTCAAAACATGTTTGGTGTTTCACCATCTCACCGAATGAGATTTTAGCATGTCTTGTTCTGCATTTTCCAAGTTCCTGTTTCGTTCAAATGCTTAAATTTCAATATCATCTTGTTTTAAGGGGAAATAACCTAGAACTTTCTAAATAATGTTCGGTTAGTGTATCATTGCGCCATTTCCGTTTGTTGTGGTCTTCTCTCTGAAGGTCACATCAGATGTTTAATACTGTTCCTCAGTTGTGGTTACCTCAGATCTATGGACTCTGCCCTATGTTAGCTAAACCATACAGAAAATTAACTTTCAACCAAAGCAACATGGCGTTTATTATCCACAAGGCCTGTGTTGAAACGAGTAGATAATGTGACATTTGATCATGTTACCAGGGAATTCTCAGAACTCCCCCAGGCTTGAATTGCATGATTAAATATCTGTGTGAATAATTCTTTGTTGATGCATTAAGAAGCATTTGAGATGTTGTCAATTGCACAATATAATAAAGTGTTTAGTGTCTTTCCAGACACTTATTTTGAATTTGCTGTGGGACCAAAATCTACCGTGTCTTAATATCTTGCCTTATTATCTAGGCATGAAATCTTCACACACCATTTATAAATACAACTTTTTTCACACTTGCAAAAACATACATTAACGCATTACTTGTTTTTATTTTTTGCTCCTCAGATGGGGCATCCTGTTTTCACACCCGCGTGACTTCACTCCGGTCTGTACGACTGAACTAGCTCGTGCCGCGAAGCTTAGCGATGAGTTTAAGAAACGTGACGTGAAGATGATCGCTTTGTCCATTGACAGTGTGGAGGACCACCGTAAATGGAGTGAGGTTTGTATGTAATAAGCATAAATTATTATTACTTTAATGCTTAAAATAATCATTGCTTAGTGATAGTAGTAAGTTTTTAAAATCATTACAAACCTAAATCTCATACATGTAAACATCAAAGTGTATAATCGTACACTCTCACATGCGTGTTCACTTACTTACGTTCAGTAATGTTTGCTGCATTGTTTTGGAAACTTGTTGTTACTTTGAGCGTCCAATCAATGACCTGTAACCCCTAGTAACACAGAGGGCTTCTCTGATTGGTCCAGACAGAAGCATCACCCCATAATCCAACAGGGAAGCACTTTCACAGCTGGTTTTCTCAAATTCTTTGTCAGACTGTTTGCACAACAGGACTTGTGTCTTTTACAAACATCTGGCTTCCCAACGGCCTACACATGGCCAAGAACAGATAATGTTTGTCTGTCTGTCTGTCGGTCTGTCTGTCTGTCTGTCTGCTCACTCCCTTTTTCAGACGTACACAAACAAAATTTTACACCCACACACACTTTGGCTGAACTCTTGCTGGGTTCCTGTGAATGAATCAGACACCCAGCTCCCACAGCACAGTGATATTTAATATCACAGTTAACTGAAAACATGGGTGTTTATACAGTTATTGTGTGTTTAGCACCATATCTGTGTATTTAACACATTTACTTGTACTCATTGCCCAAGCTTAGAAGCGTCTACATGTCTTGGTGATCTGATGCGATTGTTGGTTCTGACTCTCTGATGTAAATTCTCTTTCTGTAAAGAATGCATAACAAACAGGGTTCCTGATTAGAAATAAAGTTAAAATTATGTTTATTTTGACCGTGTGTCTTCTGTTCTTTCAAGGATATTATGGCGTTTAATCAAGTGTGCGGCCCCCTGCCGTACCCGATCATAGCGGATGATAAGAGGGAGTTGGCGGTCTTGTTGGGAATGCTAGACCCTGATGAGAGGGATAAAGATGGGATGCCCCTCACTGCCCGATGTGTGAGTTTTTGCTGTCGAAAATTACCTTTATCTCTCTTCAATGTAATTCTACACACAAGCATTTATTTGTAACATTTATTTCAAAAGTTAAATGATGTCAGGCAATATGACCGAGGGGTTGAGTAGATTTGTTAGAAGGCAGAAATGATGGTTTTTTTTGCCTGTAAACATGTTGAAACGTTTGCTCAAGGTTCCTCTCAGTCATGGCTGGAGTATGAAAGGGCGGTAATTGTGAAACCGTGCCCGACTGCCCGACTAAATTTCTGTTGATGTTGTGCTACATGTAACATCTTCCCAAAGGCCCCTATGCCTGCAGAACAGTGTTGATTCATCTGGTCACGCACTTTAGCCTCTCAGCGGCTTCTGCAAAGTTGCCAAGTTTAAAGCCTGGGAAAATTTCTCAGATGATGGATCTGTATCTACAGTATACAGTAGAGGCTGTGTTCCTGTGCTAGCGATGCTAAAGTCCTCAGTTTGGTTATTTTGGAAAAAATGACTATATTTTAAATGTAATGCAAGTATTATTTGGATAAATTGCTTTGTTTACAAAGGCATTTTAGGCTGGAACAGTAGACGGCTAGCAAATGTGTTCAATGCTATATTCTTAAGAGATGTTTAGAGACTTGTAGTGTAAATAAAACGGCATTATTTAGCTTTTAAAAATATGTTGACATGCCTTTAGACCACCAGCTACAAATGTGTGTAAATAAAACAATTATTTCCGTATGTTTCAGGTCTTTGTTGTTGGTCCTGATAAGAAACTAAAACTGTCTATTCTCTACCCGGCCACTACGGGGCGCAATTTTGACGAGATTCTGCGTGTCATAGACTCTCTGCAGTTGACGGCAACCCAAAAAGTTGCCACACCTGTGGACTGGAAGGTAAGATTTCAGTTCTTGGGTTTTGTGAGTGTATTAAGACAGTATTCACAGTGAGGAAATCATTCGTTCTGTGTTTTTAACATGACCAATATTGTGAGGGTTAAAATATTATTGTGTGTCAGCTTTGTTGGGAGTAAAGGTGTTTTCTCTCCATTTTTAAGCCCGGTCAGGAAGTCATGGTCATCCCGTCTCTCTCAGAAGACGAAGCCAACAAGCTCTTCCCGGCTGGTTTCACCACCAAGGAAGTGCCTTCCGGGAAGAAATACATTCGCTACACTAAAGTGTAAATATGAATCTGTGTGGAGAGAAATTGCACTTATCTGACATTAGCACTTAGTCCAGTGGTTCTCAGCCTTGTTCTTGAAGAATGCCCACCTGTGTGTGGGGTCCTTCACGAGCAGAGCTAGGACCACCCTTGAGATGGTTTGATTTAATGAAACCACCACCTGCAAATTTTGGTCTGAATTTAATTGAAATATGACGTGTCATAGGGTCACTACACACAGTGTAATTATTGTGTTGTGCCTTATTTTCAATAAAACTGGATTCCTTTAGTAAGATGTTTACTGTTGTTTTTTGTTAAATATGCTGTTAAAGAGCATGTACTCTCAGAAACTGAGTTGTGCATTAGTAATTGTTGTAACTGTGTTTTGTCACTGATATTGAAAAAATACTTTACAATAGGGCTTGTTTTTGTTTTTTTTATTAGAATTGGTCCCATAAACTAATGTGAATTGACTTTGAATTGGTCCATTAAACAGTGTAAATAATTATAAAGTGACACTGTAGTAAGTAGGAAGTTTTCTTAAAACTTAAGTAATTTTTAATATTATCATGTCAAAGTTAATTCACAAATTTTAATAAATGAATATTTTGAGAATACAGGCAGAAGGAAACTCAAGGGTGGCAAAAGGATGTTTACAGTGATAATTTAGCCCTACTTTGCATTTTAAAATGTATGAAATGAACTGTTTTAATACCAGACAGTAATATTTCTTTTAAAGGTACATTAAAGGTTATTTCATTTTTCATTTATATGTCATTGTTCTTAGGAAAAATGGTAAGCAATTGTACCTGTAGTGTCCTAACATTTATTTTATTTTATTATAAACTCTTAATGTTGCAAGTCTCCTGCAATTAATGCAATGACCAATAGATGGCAGAATAAGATCTTCAATGTAATCTCTGTCACATTTTGTTCAAACTACAGGTGAAATGTTTGATTTTTTCAGAAGTGTAAGGTATTCACTCTAACCTTCTCACCCTTATAATAATAATAATGATACTTTATTACTATCATGTCACTAGATGGCAGTAGTACATCATTGCATTTGATTGCTGTTCTACTCATGGAACAACAGACTCGACTTTGGACTCGGACTAGTAACCATTTACTAGTGTTTATAGGGCAATATTGTTTCTTTAGGGTTTGTAGATAAGATAAACTTCACCATTGGTCATAGATTGTTTCAATGTGTTCAATTCCTATGAAAGTTTACTTGTTTAATGTGTTAGTGTTGTTAAAACTGAAAGACGATATGGTACAGATAGGAAAATATTGTATAAATACCATATTCAAAACATTTTGTGTACATGTATATCAAACTGGTGTTGTTTCATTTTGAGCTGGGGTCAAAGAATAAACATTTGCATCTATAAAGAAAAACTGAATCATATACAAATACACAAATCTATATATGTGTATATTTAAACTATATTCCCAAACAATGATCCTGTAGTTTCTTTGACATGGATTTCATTAATATATAATGACATTAATATATGCTTTTATAGCAATTTACTTTTTGTGAGGGACACATATTTTCCCTCAGGAATATTAAACAATACAATATAGATCATAAATAATAGATTTTATTTATTAATAAAGGCAACAGAACAACTTTAGACAATAAGCAGTTGCAGTGTTTAATGGACAGATGAGAAATGAAGGTTGCTAAGGGTGAAAGAAAGACTGTGTGAAGAATTTTCACACACGTATCTTATGTGTGTATCGCACATGAAAGCATTGATCCATCACCTCTGAGAATCAAACGCGTCTCTCACATACCAGACCACAGTGGCAAGTGTCAGAATAATGGGAGTGACAGAACGTAACTGAACTCTCACACACAGACGGTCCGTCTCCATCGAGTAACTCCTGAGGGGGTGCTACACTCTCCCAGAATAACCTCTGTCTAGCCGATACTATGTGAGGACTGGGGCTTTGTGTGTGTGTGTCTCTCAATGGTGCCAGCAGCCTATACTGCAGTTCTACTGGGATCTGTACTTATGAGGAAGCATTAACTGATGAGTTGTGAGTAGTAATGCGCTTAAATTGTGTGTGTGTGTGTGTGTGTGATGTGGGGACGCCAATGTGACAGGGTGCCAGATGTCGGCCTGTATCATGTATCAGTCAACAACAGAAAACTTCCCCACAGACCAGTGCTTTCCACCTACTGTGTATCTGCCCTGATCCACCAATCAAAGAACAAGGAAACTGCATTGGTTGATTTCATCAGTAGCTAATAAGACACAGCCTCATGTTTGGTGATTTTCATGTTTGGTTTATTTTTAATATTTTTCATTTATGGTGTGTTAATGTGATTATTTTTGCTGGTCTTGAGCACAGAGCTGAATGGCTTTTGGTTCTGGTGAGTTTGACCTAGCGGGCCGTGATATTAGCCCAAGATTTGGGCCTAAAGCATTACTGTTATTTAGACATGTGGTCCCCTTTAATGATGTATATGCAAGTTTTTCCCATTTCACATGACATATTTCTTTGAGCTCATGAACCTCAATGCGTTTCTGAAAGTTCTGTAACGAATCCCTCCATCTCCATGTCAAGAGGAACTTCATTTCTTTAGCCATATGGTTTCGTCATCCAGCACTGGCTGTATATTGACAGTGAAAATTGCTGTGGAAACTGTCCAGCTGCTTCGTGAGGGAATGTTTTTGAGGAGGGTGGGTGAATAGTTTTGTAATTTATAGCTTTATAATGTAGTGGCGTGTCTCAAGGTCTCTGTCCTACAGTGATAGTCATCATGGGCAATGCTAAGATGTTCCTAGGCCATTTCTGGAACGTTTCTGAGGAAAATTAGGTCACTGTTATAGAGCTAGACTGAGATGCATCACTTCCTGTTGGCAATATTGTCACAGAGCATGACAAATAGTCTTTTGAAGATCAACGATTTAAAAATAATAAAGACTGTCGGTTGACAGATGCTGATAATAATAATAACGTATATGAAAGAAGAGACGTTGATATAAAATATTATTAATATAAACCATAAATTGTCACCATTTACTCTCTCTTATCTCATTTCATACCTGTAAAAGAAAGTTACTTACCAAACTTTGCATCACAATAAATGGCAAGTGGCATATGGATAACGTCTCAGACCAAGTTTTTCCCATTAATAAAAAGGTCATTTCTCACACACACTGGTATGTGCACCTGTAGAGTCCTCACTCATAAATTTAAGTTTAAAGGGCTTTTGTTTTGGACTCCTGACTTTAGCCAGGTGTGTCCAAATCTTCAAAACAAAGACCCCTTTAAAGCGGAGCACAGACCCTCTAACCTCCACCTTTTATAACACTCCACGTTTTAACACTCATTACTTTCCCTCTCAAATTCTTTCATGTGTGACCCTGAACACACACACAAACACACATGGCTTTCTGTCTTTCACGACACACAAAATGACAAATGGTAACTTGTTTTTATTTTGTCATTTTGTCGGCTTTCCAGCGCTGCTAAAAAGGACCATGAACAATTTTAAAAGTGGTTTATAGTTGAGATGTGAAAGCCTGTTGGAGTCTTTGTAAAACCAAAACATAAGGGTGTGTAAATAATGAGAGCAGTTTAATTTATGAGTGAAATATTCCTTTAAAACTAGAGCCTCACTCATAATTAAAGTGTTCTGAAAAACCGCACACATTCTGTTTACCCAGAATTCCTTGCAACATAAAGTGATCAGACCTACAGTGTGAGACATTAGTCATGTAGAGTAATACAATAGATAATATGGGATGTTTCACTAACCCAGGTACAGTAGGGAGAGCGATACAATAAAACAATAAATGATATGTGTGTGTCAGTGTGCCACACACACACACACACACACACACACACAGACTTTAGCACTATTTGGCTGCTACCAGCTCATTACTTTTCTAAAATAAATCAGCCGCCAGTTGCATATAATTTGAGTAATGAAAGTTGTCATGACAAATTAAAAAATGTTTCTTACCCAGACCGCACACACACACACACACACACACACTACATCACACTCCACCGCAGCCCATTTCTCAGGCTGAACACAAATGGCACACATCTATAATTCTGACAGAGACCCCTGCCATTACACACAGACTTCAAACACGACCATAACACATCATTTTAGTGATAAGATTTAAACATTAGAAATGTTTAACTTACTCTTAGTGTAAACTTACTCTGCACCATAATGTGAAACCCTGATGCCTATAGCTGCACAAGCTTAATTTAAGGCATTATTGTGTATGAAAACACTAAAGCGAATCTTTGTGCATTACATTCTCAGTGAAGCCACAAGGGGCACTGCAACAGAAATAAGTTAGTAAGCAGTTAGTTAGCTGGCAACCTCAGTAACATTATTTGCTTAATGTTACAGGTATTTTAGTACCTCAGAACCTTTAGCACTGAGGGTTATTGCTGCCACAGCACCATAAGAATGTACGCACAGTTTGTTTACCTACTTCAGAATGCTAAATAATAAAATAAATGGGTGTTGTAAAAGTATGTGTGTGTGTGTGTGTGTGTGTGTTGAAGCACACAAAAATGAGTGTGTCACTCTGGCCTTTGCCCGGCAATACGTTTTGGGTTTTTAAGGTCAGAAAATATATGAAGTCACTTTATTGAGTGTGTGTGTGTGTGTGTGTGTGTGTGTAAGTGTGTACAGAGGGCATGCAAAAGAATTCCCACAAAAATGGGTTGCCATGGTTTCTGTTTGGGCCTTGGATCAGGTTCCTGACCATAGCAGAACGATTTGGGCAATAAAACACACAGGGTACTAATGAAAACAGCATGGCCCTGCTGGCTCTGAGTGTGTGTGTGTGTGTGTTTTTAAAGAAAAAAGTTTGACAAACAGGGAAGAGAAGATTAAGACAGAACATTTGGCTCTGATCTGTGTACACAAAAGAGTTTTAATTGGCACACATCTGCCATGTTTGTGTGTTGCTCTTGTGTTGATGTGTGTGTGAGATTGCGGTGTGTGTGTTGCGTGTTGTTTCTCTGGCCTGCATCCATAAAGTCACATGACACAGCAGTGTTTGGTGCGGTTTAGCAGGAGGAGAGGCAAGCACATGTTTCACTTTATTAGTTGTTTATGTTCACAAAGTGATTTTGGGCAGATACACATGGAGCAATCATTTACAGCCCAGATCATAAAGCTAACAGTGATAAAAGAAAGGGAGAGAAAGAGGGTGGGTGTGTGTTTCCAATGGAGTTGTGAGGAATTCCTTTGGAACATTATTCAGGAAAAGTGTTTCACGGCTCTTTGAACATTTCTTTCATACTAACATGATACTGTGTTGTGGAATGTTCCAGAAATTAACAGTCTAATTACTGTAACCTCAACAGGAGTAAATGAGTAATTTGTGTATTACTGCACATTTTTGGTTTGGCAGAAATGCCACAGCCATTCCTGATTTTCACTAATAAATCTAAATTTAACCACTTATCCATCTGAGTAACTCATATATGTAGAATAATATACAGTCAGATGGTCATTATTGCAAACTAAGCCCTGACAGTCATTCAAATCAGGCCCACTTACTACATTATCCATTTATGTACTACATCATACAAAACGTTACTTAGCATATGTGAAATTAAACAATGTGTAATAATAAAAGAGACGTGAAACTAGCACAACACCTAAAACTGGTTGCTAGTTAAAGCCATATGTAAATGACGTAAGTTTCGCTAATGGGGTCTTAGCAGGGGTCACCCAGCGTGCGTTGAATTACAGCGTATGCTATTTGACTTAATTGCTATGCATTTTATGTGTGTATATTTTCCTAGGAAGGGTAGCGGGATACAACCTTTGTGCGTATGTGTGCGATCCCATTGGCTACATCTGGTGGAATTCAACCTGTAGACCAATCAAATACAAGCAGCTGACCATGGAACCCGTTTCAGTGTTTATTTATATTGAACTGTTACAGTGTGTGTATTTGTACAACTTTTCTCTCAACTTTTTTTCTCAGCCAAACAAAACACTTTCCCCTTCGAATTTTCTCTTCCATTAGAAACACACATTGCTGCATGAGTTTATTTGAGGACAAACGTATCATTAATGACACTTTAAATGAAGTGTCTGTGCGGATACACTATCAAGCCATCATCAGACATGTAGTCTCACATAAACCAACACATTTTTGCCTGTAATCAACGTGTGATAGTAACTCTGGGATTCCTGGCAATTTTACAACAGATAAAAGTGTATAAACTTTACTTGTCAGCCATGGTTGCAAATTCATCTTTTTGTTTGTATTGTTAACATGTTTGTTTGACTAGGCTCAGTTCTGGTGAAGGCCAGGCTTAAGACTGATGGCTTTTGTTGATCAGAACAGAATTGATTAGAATGATGTTATGTGAAAAACTTTCCAATTCCCATTTTTCCCCCATTTTAAAAGCAAGTTCCCAACAATGCTTTAGAGGGAGCGGAGGCGTTTGTGCACATACATTTAGTTCCAAAGATCTGAGGTAGTCCCTATAAATGTTTTTCTTTTGCATTTTTCTTAACACAAGTTTTGTCAATTTCTGTTTAGAAAATTATTACTAGCAGAACAATTTGAGTAAAATGTTGAAATAAGAAGCATTTAGGATCTTTTTCTCTTTGGTATAATACTCTGTTTAACCAGGCATGACCCCTTAGCCTGATGATTCATTCATTTAATAATCATTGATGCTGTTATTTTTAAATTATGGTCCTGGTACAATCATCAGATTTTAGTGTGTGTGCCAGTGGTAATGAAGACCTAGTTGTTGACTGTGGACTCTGAAGCGTCCACACATTCCAAAGTTTAGGAATGCATGGATGGGGTTCCCCTGTGTCTGTCCATCTATATACAGCTCCTAAATTTAGAGCTGAATTTTAGTCTGACCTCCTGTTGTATCTTTAGAGCCGATTTAGAGATGGGATTCCACCTCTCTGCATCTGGGCATGTCATTAATCACAGAACCGTAATCACATCTTGATGACATCACCCCCACCTGTTATCCTGGATGAGTTGAGAGGGGATTTGGGAAACGGGGATTTTTAGATTTGCTTTAAGCCGTCACATGTGCCATAATCCCAATAACAAACACATTTATGCCATCTGCATTAGAATTAGGGCCAAATTCTTTAGTTTGGCTAATTTATAGAACTAGACAATTTTGGTTGTGTTAAAAGAAATTATCTTTATAATGTATGTCAGAGATTTGTCAACCACATATGTGTTTAGAAGTGTTTGGAACAACTTATCGCAAACGTTTTTTAATTTGACATTTGGAAAACATTCCCAAACTTTTGTACAGATCTGTAATGGAAACCGGGCTGTATCCACAAATTTAGCTTTACAATTCCAAAAGACATCATGGCTTATGGGCCAATTTTCCCAAACTCAGAAATATGTTTAATTAAATCCATGTTTATTATTAATGGATATTTATAATGTTTTTTTAAAACAGGAAAGCCATCCATTTAACATTAAAAATGACAACAGAATGCTGCCCTAATAATGTTGTATAGGTACACTTTTGTTCTGGTTTATTTAACGCACGCACACACACACACACACACATCTGGCATGTTTAGGTCTCTCAGGATTGCCTATTTTTAAAAGGCCATTGGGACTCTCTGGTTCTGCAGTTCAGTTATAATGTGGCCTGTTGAGATTAGCATGACCGTTGCCATCAGTGCATGTTTGTAACAGCAGGTCTCTTATTATCCAGTCAAACTCATTAGAGTCAAAGCTCTCACACAGCTGCTATTGTGGTGAAGGTTATATGTGCAGCTGAGCGGCAGGGTGGGTTCAGGCCACGGCCCCCACCTGAGACCGAGACCTGTTACTGCGTCCTGTGAGGACAAAAGAACAACTAGTTTCCTTGATTTTCTTTTCTTGTTTTAGAGTTTATTTTCACATAATGAAAAACTCGCAGTGAAACACAGTGTAATGTGTGAGATATCCATCTCTGTGCTGAGATGATGTTAGATGTTAGTCTCTGAACCTCAGATAGTGTTTGAATAGCTTTGGGCAGATTGAATCTATGAGTGAAGCTATAGCCACAAAACCAGTGTGTCAGTAAACGTGTTCAAAGCTTGTATTCTAACCCATTTTAAAGTCATTTCCACTCTTTTGTACTCCTCACACTCTCTTCTACTTTTACTGGTTGTGTCCAACTGTTATCAAGCCGTCAAAAAAGCTCTTTGTCTTTCAGAGACATTTTTTTCCTCAGTATCTATTCAATTGTCTCCCTTCCAGGCTCCAGATGGTGAAATAACAGACAACAGAGGTTTGTGAGTTTTCATAAACATGTGAGTGAGACAAAGAGAGAGAGAGATGGTGGGATTTTTACAATGGTAATTTAGATTTATGGAGTCCTAGCAGGAAATTTCCTTTAATGATATATTGTATGTCTGTTCCTTGTCTCTCATTTGCTGAAAATTTAGTAATATCACAGGGTCACCGTTCCGTGTTCAGACACCGCACAATAACAGAAGGACGGCTCGCCAAACACAACACCGCTCTTTACCTCAGTCTGGCTGTAAGTGTGTGTTAATGACAGACATGGGCTGTGATCACTGAAATGATAAATAGCCTTAGCGTGTGTGAGTCAGATGAAGTCCTTTTCCAAAACAGGTAGCCGGGAGCCCAGAGGGGCTGAACGCCAGTTTCCATGAGACAGTGCGCAGAACATCTTCATTCTGCTGTGGTTAAATCACTCACTCACAAAGGGCTTTCCCACAACAGTCCAACAGCTTGAGTCGAAACCGAAGAGGTGAGAAAGAGGACAAGTTACTTTTAGTATAAGAATAAATGTTAATTTTTAACACTTAAGTGTGAACATGATAACGATTATAGTGGTTAAATGCTGTCAAACACACACACACACAAAATACATGTTAACATTTGTTAACATACAATATCCAACATATATAACAATAACATTTGTTAACATACAATATCCCCCAAATGTTTTTTGAGAACATTAAATATTGTGAATATTTCTGTATTATTACTGTACTCCTAATTTCAAGAACTGGAAAATTAGTAATGTGAAAATGTAGTTTCATTTTTAGTCAATTCAGGACTAAAACTTTGGCTTTAGTTGAAACTAAATTAGATGAAGCGTCTTTGTGTCTTTTCATAGGAATATAATACAATAACCAGAATGCATACTAATATTTAAACATGGACTAAAAACAGTGAGGGTAAGAGGTCAAAGGTCAAAAGGTTTTGGAGGGTAAAGCTGGAATGTTTTCTTTACAACTTCATTCATTGTTGTACCATAATTATCTTCTCTCTCCTCTCTTTTCCTTTTAGTCGTTGCCAAACCACAACAGAGAACTGACTGTGAAATTGACTCAGAGCTGATATAGCGCTGCGTTTGATGTGTGTGTGTCTGTTTTAACTGGTAGAGCATAACACCAGCCCTGAGATCAAAGCTGCTGCCGGGCCGCTCCTGTCCTCTCATTTCCACCACCTTGGTCAGAGCAGGCTGGTCCTGTAGAGTCAATGCCAGGCATCTGTATCTGTGGCATCTGCAGCGTCTATAATGTGACACTTCTTTTTATTTGGTTGTCGTTCTGCAAAGTAATTCATATCTTCTAATCTACTTTATCTACATCCAAGGCAGCTTCAGTGTCTTTACTGTTTTGTACAGTTACAAAAACACAAGCTATCAGTTATCAGCTATTTGTCTTCATCGCTCTAAAGCATCAGTGTGGGCCACTTGGATACTGTGTCTCATCTCAACAAACCTCTTTGATCACAATTTCTAGCTAGACTCTATAGTGTATAAAAACACCTGTAATACGATTACAAAGTCCTGACAGTTTTTGGATTAAGCTTTTTGGATCAGCTAACAGTCCGCACATCTCATATTCAATAAATAAATATGAGAACATATACTCTGTTTTGAAATTTAACAGCACAGTACAAGATTTCTAAGAAACAGTCCAAACAAATCCATCCCTCCCTTTGTTGCTCCGCCCTCAAAATAATGAGCAGGCTATGCAACACAGTCAATGGCTAACAGCTGTAGCAATGCTGTGTTATTGACTATAAACTAGCATCACAAATGTACTTTGTAGAAAACGCAATCCCAGAAAGCATTGCAACACGCTCATTAAAATAATAAATCAAAGATGGCAGATGATGTGAGATAAATGTTGACTACGTATAAACACAGATATAGCTGAAAAATATAAATGATAGTTCTACTGTGCGTGTCAGACAATTCTGTTCACATCTTAAAGAATCTTTCATGTCTGCTGTTATAGTGGATGTAGTTATTTTAAGTTGCGCTTGTCATTTCTGTTATTGCATGTTGTTTTTGATCGCGTGTGACCATCTCTTTGTTGTGTACCTTGACTTAACTCATCATTACACTTACCCTGTCATTACAACTCATTCAGAACCTGAAAACCATAACACACACTCCAACAGACACGTTATACTGCCAGACACTTCACACGAGAAACGTTTTTTTGCATAATAGCAGAACTGTGGCGTGTTGGGTGAGAGATGCTAGCTTCAGAGAAATGTGTGTGTTTACAGACAATGAAACCACATTCTTACAACCAGTCTTTGATTTTGTTGCAAAATCTACTGCTTACATATACAGCTACCCAAGGCATTATAAATACTCAAATACAACCTCATGGGTGATGGATTCAAAATGTAGGAACAGAAGTTACCTGCACCACACAAACACCACAGAGACTCAAAATTATGTTGCCTTTGATTAAGAAGGTTGACAGGAGTTAGAAGTCGGCATGTCCACATAAATGATGCAAAGCTGCATTTCAATCAAATTAATTTGTTATTTACAACAGAGCTTATAGTGATTGAATGCTAAAAACTCACACCACAGTGCAAAACAGCAACGTAATACATGTTTTAAAGACACTCAGATCATAGTATTGACGCATTGAGCATTTAGGATGGGTAAAAGTCAGGTGTCATTGCCATTCTTTGTGTTATATTTTATTAATGACATAAATGACATGTCATATTAAATAAGAACCAATTCAGATGCAGGAAACTGGCCGACAACTGGCATGGTTTTGAAACAGAGCTAAAATCTTTCTCTCTTTCTTTCTGTGTACCACCCCGCTACACCCTCTTACACCTCCACCCAAAACAGCCCCATCAATCACTGGTGTGGTTTAGTTTGCAGCGCTCAGATGTTGTTCTCATCACTTCTTTTTGATGTCAAATCTTGTGTGTTTAAACTCCTGCACCTATTAGATCTTTCACTCCCTGTTTTTCATTCAGGGCTGTACAGTGTCTTCCAGATGTCGAGCCGTTGTTGTCCATCAGCTAAACTAATCTGCCTGGCGTCTGTGCTGTGATGTGGGGGTGTGGGAGAATGCGGAGAGCTCTCAGGGTGTTGCGATTTAACAGGGGGTGTGTTAGGGTGCGTTGTGGGGTGTGACTTTAGCAGACTGTTGCTGCAGGGAAGTGTGTGTGAGCTGCGTTTCAGGGCTGCACAATGATTTTAAAGTAAATAATTTAAGATTGATTATGTTTGATGTATTAAAAAAAGGATATAGACTCAAAACTCTATAAATGAACCTATATTCTATATCCACCCAGCTAACAATTTTATATTGTACAAAAGTTTAGTAAGTAACAGAAATGGTAAAATGTTATTTTGAATGATCTAGAAATGCTCAAAACAAGTTGTTTTAGATGTTATATTAACGTTATTTCTTGTGCACAAAAAGGTTACACAATTCCATTAACTTAAGAACATCATTTTTTATTTTGATGACACTAAACATTAAGAAAACATTCTACTAACAGTACTGCAACAATTTTCTGTGTATTTTGGATGTGAAGTCTACACAAAGAATACAACATGCAGGTGCCCAAACCAAGCATGAAATTACATGTAATTTTATTGATTAAAATGATCATAATTATGATGTTAGGATAAAATTTCCAGTTAGAAAAATAATCGAGTTGCTTCTATCAGCTGCTAATGGAACCTGAGACCCCCAGCCCACTCACACACACTCATAAACATATTGTATGAGCCTCACAGTATCTGCAATCTCTTAACATAGACAAGGTCAAGGACGCGCATTTTTCATCACAACCAATTACACCCTTTCTCGCCCTCCCCCCATTCCCTTGTTTTCCCGACCCGCTTAACATTCAAGAGGCTGGGAATTCCTTTTACAAGAAACAGAGCTGCACTTCATCCGTGTGGCCTCAACAGACTCCCTTATTGTGCCCTAAAATAGTGGGAAAATTTGGAAAAAGATCCAAAAATCCCCACCAATGTGAACTGAGTATAATCTAGATCTTAAGTGAGGGTTGCTATTCATCCGACAGCCTGGCAACCGACACAGAATGAGGATCCTGACCTTCGTGTTTTTCTGGAATTCCAAACATTCAGTCACCATTTCTTTCTATCTTTATTTGCCTCAATTTGCCTCAAATGCTTTTGTTGCTATTTCTCCATCCATTTTTTTCCCTGAGAGCCGTGTGGGGCCATTTTAGGGGAGCCTTCAATTAGCCTTTGACCTTGACCTTTGAACTGTAATTATACATGCAGCGTGGGCAACCAAAGCTCAGCTGGAGGTTTGTATGAACATGGACACACTCAGACACAGACAGACTGAGTGGAGGCCAGTGAGGAAGAATGAGTGTGTGGCTGTATTTCATTCAGAAGACTCAGGTAAGTGTGAAAACCACAGCATGTCCCGGGCTTCAAAATCCACCCACCACCTTTCATTGCTTGCTTTTTCCAAACCCTTCATTTCTCCAGTCGTCTGGGCCCCTGATGGTTTTGCTGACAGAATATAACCTACTTACTCAAAACCGTCAAGAATAGGTGTCTAACTCAAGCAAAAAAACACAAATAGCCTGTTTCATTTTTATTTATGGACTTTTTGACTTTGAGTACAGCTGAGAGAAAGCAAGTGTGAGTTTCCTATAGCTCAGCTCGTAAAGCCTAGGAACAACAAAGTTAAGGGTTTGATTCCCAGGAAACACATTAACTGTTAAAATATGGGCTATACCTTAAAATCACTTTTGGATAAAGGTGTTTGCCAAGTCCATAACGTCTAACCTCAAACCGTGGTCCTCGCAAAAGCCACCGCTACAAAATTGCCAAGTTTGCATGGCAAAACATTTTTAGCCAGTTTTCTCCATGTATTCATCAAACCACAGCTGTGTATTATATATTCCAATAAAAATTGTTTTCCCGGTGAGGTGGGGTTTACTCAATTTAATGTCCCTCACGGCGTGAGAACCCCCCCAATGGCGCCACTGGGATGAGTCACCCTCACCCACGGATAGCAAATCACTTCTCAAGAAGTTCTTACTAACATGCCTCCTGGATCCCAGATGCCTGACAAGATGTTCGGACGCAACTGTGCGGGTGTGGACCACTCTGATGCTGATGTGTGGTTGAGAATCGATAAAATGTCAATAAGATAAACAACTCTAAAACTAAATTGAGAAGACAGTAAAGGGTTTTCTCAGAAACACTACGACCCAGGAGAACACAAACACTCCAGGAATTTTAAACACAACAATTAAAGTCAATCATTGGGAATAATTTATTTGTTTATCGTTCCAGCATTTTATGCTAATGATTATCTTGTCTTGACTGGTCTGAAAGCGACCAAATCCGTCGCCAGGCCTCCTCTGAATTATCCAGGTGCTCCTGGTGGTTTTGTAAGGTTTGGGTTTTGTAAGTCTTACTCAACGTTCACCTTAAAACACTTGTGCTGCTACAATAACAGCTGTTAGCTGATTATGATGTTATTCCCAAATAAACTCACCGACCACTTCACAAGGAAACACAAACTCTGAACACTGGTGTGCTTATGCGCTCATAATTTAATGATCGTTGGTTTTCCTGAGCCAGTCAGTGCGTCTGTTGGTAGAAATATATTTCACCATCTGGTAGAACAAGAAAACAAACAGCCACGAACTGATCAAATAAACAGCTTGAACAGATTCATTAAAGGCAGTGGATGAGTGTGACTGAGGCAGAGCTAAACCAAACACACTTCCTCCAGTTCTCAGGTCAGAATCTGCTCATGTAAGGCACATTTAACACCCTTTAGTGTGTGTAAATTGTGCCAGATTACATGATTAGCGTTTATAGGGATTCATTATGAGTATTACAGTTAAGCTAAAACCTGCATTTATGAAGACTTTTCATTTAGGTCCATTTAAATCTGTCCAGCTTAAGAATTCTTAAGAACTGTGATATTAAAAGGCAGTAATAATCGATCAAAGAACAGTTTGAGTTTTGTGCATAGAATGTATTTGTAAGGCCTGAAAACCCAAACCTCATTCTGTTTCAGAAAACTGGTTTTTAAAAGAAAAAATGATTGTCTTTTGCACATATTGCTCTCCAAAACTTTTGCCAACTATCAAGCCTTCCTGTAGCTCAACTGGTAGAGCATTGTGTTAGCAGCACAAAGATTGTGGGTTCAATCCCAGGGAAGACAAGTGTTGATTAAAAAAAATGTATACCTTGAATTCACTGTAAGTTGCTTTGGATACAAGCGTCTGCCAAATGAATATGAATTCATATCATTTCACTGCTTCTTAACCTTGTTTTTCTTCATCACATCTTCCTCAGCGCTCCATTCACTGCAGTGTTGGGTCTTTCGCTTATGTTTTAACCATAGTTTTTTATTTAAAAATGGACAATAATCAGTTTTTGAGCAAGTACATAACAGATCACTCACAACTGTAAGTTTTGCTAAAATGATGAAGACTTATCAATACTATGTAAGACAGGACAGGACAGACATTTAATTACTGCATTGATGAAGCTGTTTAATTAATTTCACTTCTAATGACTGGACAAAGTTCATTGTTACTAGACAAACTACACTTATGACAACAGCTAATGTCACGACCCAACAATGTAGTGAAATTGGTAGTTTTGCGACTTTTAGTCAACACTGACTCAGTCAGGTTTTCCCCTCTTTTATGTTTTAATAATTACTGCTGTTTTGAGGTCAATCAGGCCAGTTTATGGAGAAAATAAAGGGTTTAGGGCTCCAATAATTTCCCTGGAATGTCTGTGGCGGCTTTTGCCCTTAAGCCCTTCAAAAATACCTCAGATACAATGAGGCTGATTCGCACATGCAAAACTCCCCCAGAGAAAAGCCTCCACTGGGAAAAAGTCACGACCGGTACAGTTTTTATTTTATCTTCTGTTAGCATTTTACCCCCACGCTGCTTGATTTACTTACAGCACGTTATCTTTCCAACACACACATTATCAAATGCAAATAAGGCAAAGATTATGAATTATGGTTGTCAACTTGTCCTGACCCAAATTTGTGGAAATTTATCACCAGTTATTGGAAGTATTCAAGGGTGACCACAAGTAGTGTTTAAAAATTTGATGGGGAAAATGTCAGGGTTGTGTAAAACTGTTCTCCCACATTTACAGCCTCCATGTTTGTGACTCACCAACCCTATTAAATCCAGAACTTTGCGGTGAGGCGGAGTATTTCGTTCAGTGATAGAGACAGAATATTAGCAAAAAACGTTTTAGTTTTAATTGAAAGAATAATGAAAGACAAGACCGGCGGAGACCTTGTGTTCGCACGTTGAACGCTTGTGTCCACACCCAGGCTCAAGATCAAACAATACCCTGTTCAGCATTTACTCTCTCACAACTGGGCGTTCACCCTGTCAGATAGTCTGAAGACAAAGAAAGATATTTTTACATATTTAAAATTAGGGCGGTGAAGATTGATCAAAAATTGATCTTAAGCACAAGATGAACAGTTGCATAATAAAATATGCTTTCAAAAGGACAAAACCAGACTCTCCAGTCTCAGAGCGCCGTGATCTGTCAGAACACGAGGCGGTTATCTGTTATTTGGCAATGCTGAACATCATTAAAGTCTGTTTGTTTAACTTTTATTCAGATTCTCCCATTATTATTCTCTGTTCTGTTTTCGAAGAATTTAACTCTTTAGTACCACAGAACATTTACATTTATGCATTTGCCAGATGCTTTTATCCAAAGCGACTTACAGTACATTCAAGTTATACATTTTTATCAGTACATGTGCTCCCTGGGAATCTAACCTGCAACCTTTGCGCTGCTAACGCAATGCTCTACCATCTGAGCTATACAGCAGCACTGTATAGCTCCTGTATAGTATAATACACTCCTGTATAGTATAATATACAGCTTCTGTATGGTATAATACTCCTGTATAGTATAATCCTGTATAGTATAGAAATATAACGTTTCAAACCATCTGAGGGTTCGAGTTGTTCTCAGCTTGTTGAGACAAATGCATGAATCTTTTTGTTTACAATTTGGCATTTTTAGGTTTAGTTAGGCAGAAAGCGATTACCAGATACCAGTGATTGTTTTTCTTTTTGGAAGCCGGCCATTAATAGATGTACATTTACAGCTTTTCAAGTTTGGCCTTGTGCACGTTTTACCAAAGATGTTTTATTGCACAGACTCCTGCGTTCCAGTGTATTTTCTAACCTTTCTGAACCCCATGTGCTTAGATGCTATGAAGTGACCTCTGCAGGGGGTCAGGGGAGGGGGGCAGTAAATGCTTGTTGGAACAGCGTTGAGGTTTGTTAGGAAGAGTATAACCAGCCTTTGTGAGCGTGGATGAAAGTACCATATTGTCTCTAAGAATCTCAAGCGCAGCATTCAACAAAAACAGAGACACTCAGACAGAAGATCTGAGGGGAGGGACTTTGGACAGCATATCCTAATCAAACACTGACAGGGTCACATTTCTCGGTCATTTGGTGCGCGCTTGTATGGTAAAGCATATCTTTATGTCTCTCAGACAGTGTGTCTAGGTGCTGAGGGGTGAAAGAAACTGTCCTAAGACGACAATATGTCTGCTGTTAATAAGTTGGTTCAGTGTGGACAGACCAAGCTGAGATGGTGTAGGCATGTCTGAAGTACTCAAGCAAACGCACACGCACACACACACACACACACACACACACACACACACTATAGTATCTCCATTTAAAATCAAAAATGTGAATATATTTCATTAGATGGTAGGATTTGCATGATGCTAGCATGATGTCATAGACATGAAACACCATGTAGATGGCCAGTCCATCACAGGGCTTAAACATTCACACACATTAACTCTAATTCACCAATCTGCATGTCTTTGGGCTGTGGGGGAAACTGGAGTAACTGAAATAAACCAACATGATAACCGAAAAACCCTCATCAAGTATAAGTTAGTCTGCTGTGCATTTCACATTAGGAGTGTAAGTACACATGCTAACATTTCATTTTTCCAAAATGAGTATGCAGTGCGCTACCAGTTGAGCTGCAGGAACATACAGCTGAGCTACAGGAACATACAGTGCAGCTACAGGAATATACCTGTGTAGCTCAACTGGTAGAGCCTTGCGTTAACAGCGCAAAGGTTGTGGGTTCAATCCCAGGGAACACAAGTACTGATAAAATGTATATGTTGAATTCACTGTAAGTTGCTTTGGATAAAAGCGTCTGCCAAATGAATAAATGTAAACATACAGTTGAGTTACAGGAACAAACTTCACTTTAAGTGTGGTGTCCTTTACCAGGTTGTAGATTCATTGTGGATCACACAGGCGTTGTGTGACATTAACTAAGGGTGTAATTTTGGCAAGTTCTTAATATTGGAGAGCTTTACTGTAGATCAGAGCCTGATATCTGTGTTTCCATTTCCTGTGCTTATCACAATTCTGAGACATCTGTGAGAATAATGAACTAATCCACCCCACTCCTCCGCTCCACTCCTCCTTCTCAGATGAACATGTGGTTGCATTTTAAAGTTTTTAACGTGCCACTTAAACCCGTGATTTACCTACCAAAGACAGCTTAAGAGAGCGCTGTACCTTTTAAAACAGCAAACCTGTTCTGAGAAGATCGGTATAGTGTTATATAAGCAATAAATGAGAAATAGAGTGTTTGGTTTTGTGCATGTGGTTTATGGTTGCTAAGCAAACACATTGTTCAATGTTATGCCTGTGTACAGGTTAAAAAAACAACAACCAGACCATAGCATGAACTGGAGATAATTCTGCTGACATGCCTTTTAATATATTCTCAAATGTACTAGTTGGTTTGCAACCATGTCAGATCAGAAACATAGCTTTTGTTTTGACTGGCCTCGCCTGACCAAATATTTTCGCTGGAGATTACAGCCGTCCGTCCAAACAGTCAGACACACTCAGGCATAACCCCCACAGGAACGCAGAGGAACATGTGAAATCTCATCTGTTATGTGTTTCTTTCAGATCTAATGTGCAGATGTGCTGCTTTTGTGGTGTCACGGCGCTGTGGGTAGAAAAACACGAGCGTCAGCTCTATAATCTGAAAGACATGCTGATAGATGCGAGATTTAGAGTGCGCTGGTCCAAATGCATGAGTACTGCGGTGGATAAAAGCTTTGATCTAAGCTTTGAGTACCAAATGACTCCACAAAAAATTGTTGCCTAGACAATAATGCCAAAATCTAGTGAGCTGCATTACTGACTTATACCACAATGTAAATGTACTGAAAACTACTGCATAGCATATAATTCTTACAGCGATTTATGTAAATGAATGCAAATAAACACATATGGCACTGATACAGATTAGACAGCTTTGTTGATTATAACAGGAGTGGTAACTAGTTTTGTGTCACTGAATCTTTGGTATGAACGTTATACCACCACTGACCTAGTATGTTAGCGGTTCCTGGTGTAAGACCAGCATTAAAACCTCATTATAGTCATTCCTTCTGAAACAAACAGTTTACTCTCATGCCATTAACTAGCATGGTGGTCCATGGTGGTTTGGTTTTGGTTAGTTTGATGGGTTGACCAGCAAAGGCACGATGTTTATATGCAAAATATTTCGGTCAGTCAGTAAAGTCAACCCACTAATCTTTCTGGTTTAGATAATTAAGAATCCAGATGTGGAAACCATTAAAATAATGGTATTTAACATACACTAGCAATAAGCCATAATAAGCAGATCTTTTAACAGGGTTGTTACTGAAAACTTTGTAAAGGAGAAAATATAATTTGCAAAAAATATGCAGGAAAAAAATGAATAACATAATTCATATCCTCAAGCGGAACGGGAAGATTAACAACAAAAATGCTTTGATATAAAACTACTGTAGAGAAACCCAATTGGATCCGGCTGAGTCTCCGGTTCCTTTCAACTGCACAGCAAAGGTCCAGTTCTGCAGCCGATACTGACAGAGAACATTAAAAATATGCTGCTGAGAATAAAACAGGTTTTATTTTGGGTTTCCACTTGCCCTCCTGCACCCCCTCACCCCCCTCCCATTCATCTATTTCCTTTTTCATTCAGAGTTTTCCCTCTGTGAGCCACATGGTCCGGGATCAGTTTCACAGGGATAAATCCAATCAGGAAAATCAACAGCTTTTCCATCACAGGCCTTAATGGGAAAATGGGTGGATTTCCAAGGTGCCTGACGAGGGTGTTTTGCTAAGAAAGGAAGGGTTGTTCTGAGAGAAGAGTGGGATTAGCTTTTCCGAACCGGAAGTGAGAAAGTGGACCCCTGATATATTCAAAACAAACTGTGGAGGTGTGGAGTATCCAAAGGTATTATGGGTAAATGTTACATTCTCCTATGAGATTTCACACACTCACACACACACACACACACACA
>JBAJNP010004521.1:0-33127 GCA_036877545.1 Yasuhikotakia modesta | reverse complement strand
AGAGAGAGAGAGAGAGAGATTAACCTGTTTTTATGTCATTCCTACATTTATCAAAAATCACTTTTTGTGTTCAATTAAATAAAATACATTTTTAAAGAATGTCTCATCCACTGCTTTCTATAGAAAGATAAACATACAACGACTAAAAAATGACCACATAACAGCAAACTAAATTTAATTCATGATGGACTAACATTTTACTGTAGCTCTCAAATCTCACTTGTTTTACACACACTCAAACTATTATTTTCTACAATAAAATCTGCATTAAAATTACACTTTCTGATAGTTGATGTCTCACAATCTGATACTTAAACAAAACAGCATTTAACCTTAAACTGACATACAAAAAAATGTGCAATTCACAACTCGTGCAGGTTTGGAAACATTTAAAGGCAATTAGATTTAAAATCTTTATGCCTTTATGAGCTGCATGTGATAGTCACAAGATATTAAAATATTATGACAACTATAGTTCCATGACCAATTTCCATGTACAATTTAAAAATATTTTTATTTTAGACAGGCAAGATTAATTACGAGTCTGGAGATGTTGTACACACAGCTTACAGTCCACAGGAATGGAAGATCTATTAACTGAAAGCTCTGACAGGATAAAAAGCTTTAATGACAGTACCAGGAACAATCTGCTGTTGTTTTGCATTGTTGTTGTGGACATTATTATTGGCCTCTGACATTAGCAATTTCTGTTTTGAGACCAGCAGTTTCAGAGGGCCAGCGTGGAGCTGATTTTTCCAATTTGGAGAACACACAGACAGCGAAAGAGACACAAATACAATAACAAGATACCAGGAGAACAACGGCAACATCATCCGTCTGAAAGATAAAATGATCTGCACCCAGAGACATCAAACACACCAAAACATTCATTCTGAAAATGTGTCATGTAGAAAATAAACAAATCAAGGCAAATTGGGAAAAAAAATGAACAGAAACATAAGGTGACAGAAGAGGGGAGACAGCGAGAGTCAAAAATGTGACTGTGCTTCTGGTGTTTAGCGGTTTCTCATTTTCTGGGCAGAAGCAGGTAAAAACACTGTCAGAAAAATCTGAGAGGTGTCAGGTGGACATGGAGTCTGTTTAGGGCTGCAGCGCGGCTGTGCCGCTCACTTGCCCCGATCAGCGGTTTGAGCCCAAGCTGAAAATTAATATTTTTATCAGAGAGAGAAAAGGCAAGTTTCGGATCGGCACTGTTCTGCGGTCCAATTTGCCGCACTCCATCTGCCGTGGTTTCAATCAGGGGAAGAGAGATGGTAGTGCAGTGCACCAGTGCTATGGTGTGTGCGAGCGAGTGAGTAAAAGAGGGAGACCTGTCTCCTGTCTCCGTCTGTCACTCTCCCTCGCACAGACTCTCTCATACCACCCGTCTCTTCAATCTGGCTTGATGAATAAGGCTACAGAGCAGCAAATTCTGTCTTCATGCCGAATCACTGTTACACACACACACACGCTCACACACAAATGTGCACACACACACACGCTCACATGCACACACATGTCAGATTCTGAACTATGAATATAGTTTTATTTGGTGGTTCTTTATCACAGATCAGTGTGACGTCACAGTTGCAATTAGTAACAACCTCGGATTTAGATATTGATGCATATTAATGTATTAATGCACATACACAGGAAGCCAAGCAGAGAAATGAGCAGCACTGTGGGTAAATGCTCAAAATACATTATATATCTATATCTACATAATATATATATATATATCTATATCTATATCTACATAATATATATATATATATATACACACACCATAAAACCACTCTGAAAATTTAACCATGACACTTATACATGCATTAGTATGAAACTGGTGTGATCACTAACCAGCCTCTACTGGTCTCATGACCAGCTAACATTATGGTTAATTTGATGTGGTATTTTATGTAGACGGCCAGTTATGTAGAGGGCAAAAATGACTCCAAGTAAACTGCTGCTGACGGAACAGTAATGACTAGTCTTACTGCTAGAAGGATATAATGTAATCTAAAAAACTGCATCCACCAGCGTTGATGGTTTGATATCCACTTGGTATTCCACCCCGACCAGCTGTAAAATGCCTAAATCCATCATATCAGACCAGGCGTGGCTGACAACTTTTTCCTGGTTTAAACATTTCCTTCAGTATGGATGTTTTAGCCTGCTAAGAATCAAATTATATCGAATGCCAACATCAACTAATTTCCACTCGAGCGTCCTGGAAGCCATCCAAACAAAGACAAACTACAACAGAAACAGCCTACCTCGCAAAAAAGCTGAAAACATCCAAAACTCTTTGACATTTCATCTAAACAAACCAGAATTCAGTTATAAGCACGGTCACCATTATCTACACCCAGGCACCATCTATAGCAATGAGAGCTTAAAAGTAATTTCCCCTCAGCTCATAGTTTACTGTTGGCCCTTGGTATTCTATCAGAACTTTTTGTAAAGTTACAAAAGAACTTTTCATAGAACTTTAAACTAGCTGTACTGTGGAGTCTGTATGTAGCTACCGCTATAAAAATATTCAGGTACAGTTACACAAGTGATTGCTTACAAAATGACAGAAGATAATAAAGATTAGACAGATACATTATCTGAGTTTCAAGGGTTTTGTACTGATCTTAACACCTCTTAAAGTTGTGGTCTATAGAATGTCTCTCTGTGATATCATTTCCAGTTGTATTAATGTTCTTGTCACATAAATATGCAAGACAATGACATGAAGCAGTAATTGAGTCTGCATATTTATGTACACAGTTACATTCACAGTTAAGCTTTTTTCAATTAATTCTACTCTCTACCAAACTGCTTCATCGCATTGTAACAGACACGCTACGATAAAGTGTAACTAGATTGTCCCACCCTGGAAACAATTGAAATTTTAAGTGCCAAATACAAGCGTTTCTGTGAGTCCAGTCACCTCATCAATCGCACGCTGAGAGCAAGCAGAAACAGGCTGAAAAAACAGTGAAACAAGCCAACAGCCAAACACGTCTGTTTGTGTGTGTACACAGAAAACCAGTGAAGAACGAACACAAGATCAGGTCTTGTGTGAACAAACATTAGGTACCTCAAACAAACTGACAAACTGAACTGCTGTGAACTGTAAACCAGAGACATGCTCAGTCCAACAATATGGACATGAAATATTAAACAATGATATCATGCCACTTTTTGTAGAATCAATTCAATGCTTGTTGCCTCATTTATTTAATGTCTTATATCAGTACTTGCCGAGCACCGGTATCAACTCATTTCTTTTGATTTTATCAGTTTCTTTTGTTCTCAGCCGTTTCCTCATGTAATTTGTATTAAGATTATTTTAACCCAATTACACTCTTTCTACTGTATTTAAAACATCCCTCACAGCAATGAATACTTCACACCACAAGATGCCAAAGCAGTTGTTTGCTTTAACAGAGTGGCTCTCACTTGTGTCCCATCTCTAACTAAGAGCTCATTACCCGTCAAACCAGCACATTATCATCCCAGACCAGTGAACAGCTGCCAGCTGTGGCGTTTTCATGAAATTCCAATGAGTTTTATTTTACACACATTTAGCCCGATTAACCCTCAAACCCTCATTCCCTCATAGACAAACATAATAAACCAACAAACTGAATGCGAAGTTGGATTACTGCTATAGTTCAATAACTCTTAATCAGAGGTGTAACACAATCCACTGTGTGTGTGTGTGTGTGTGTGTGTGTGTGTGTTAATTAAATTAAATAATTTTCATCTTTGTTTGGATGGTGATTCAGGAATCCAGTCCATCCATCATGTCTCCTCAGTAGAAGATATTCAGTGAACATCATGCCTGTATTAGATACGTCCAGATTGATACACAGTGTCAAAGATCCTAAATTTGAACCTGTCTAGACGCTGCTGTCATCTCAGAGGAATGTTCTGTATTCAGTGCAAGTTAAGCTCTATTGACCGAATCTGTGGCATCTGAAGGGCCAACGGAGGCTTTCAGAAAAATGTGCAGCTTGTTTTCTCTAAAGCTATAAATTCTGCACAATTGTGTAATCTGAGTGTCAAGTTAGACACTTCAGTTGTCTTACCTGACCAAAACAGACACTGACTGGCTACCTTTGCACAAACAACTTCACTTTAACATTTCCATCGTACATTTCCATAGTTTTAGGAAGTACACAGGAAAAAATGAATAGCTAGTTAAGCTAGTTCAGTAGCAATTGTTTGTAAAAATTGCTCTGCATTTGTTTTTAATATTCTAGGCAAACACATTTTGTTTAATCAGGTTTCAGCGAGATCAGTCTCAGATCCGCTATTGTTCCATGGATGTTATTGCTTTGCAAATTGTGCTTACATAACATTTACTCTGTTAGTTTAGTCAATACAAACCAATAAAACAAAATGGATGACATATGTACTGTATTACGTGCCATGAAATAACATGAAAATAGCATGAATCTAATTTTGTTTTTGCAGTTTTTGTCTGGAAAGAGTCAGACCCCAAATCACTTGAACGTTTATGATGTCTTCTTCGGTTAAGGCCCCTATTAAGCTCATGCATAACAGTAGCAGCTGGTATGCAGGTATTACACCACAGTAGTCACACCACAAGCCTTTCAGATCTCATTTATTCAGTCATCCTTTACAGACACAGAAACTGTGCCCAGCCCCTGACACTAATGCATCTCCTGCCACTCTCAGTCCTGGATGCTACAAAGCTACATATGCTGATATTGGGCTGGACTCAAAGGAAGTTTGCATGTAATCTGCATATGAATTATGGCCCAGGACCATGAACAGATGAGTCCATCCATACATGTTTCCACAGCAACAAATAGGCCCATATGTGGGTTTGATAAATGTTCCTGAACATCATCTTAGCATGTTGGAGATAATCAAATTCATGAGAAACAGTGTGACTGTAAACTCTGATGCCCACAAGCTTTACAGTGAGTAATAAACCAATGATAGATCGTTCCTCAGCGAGTTCTTGTGCTCAGATATGCATGAGACAGTGTTTGACAAATGTTACTGTACTTCCATGTGCTGTTTAAAGTCTTCTAAAGCCTATTTCTTCTAATACAGCTTATCACAAACTGCAGATGGGTCCATTTCACTCAAACCAGGGCGAGTTTATACTTACAAGAATATTTTAATTTGCATCTTGCTTAAAATGTATTTCAGAAAAGTTTAGCAAAGCTGTGTCTTATAGGTAGGAGAATCTCAGCCTGATAATGGGGTATTGGGGGAATGAATGCTTATTTGGTGGGGGTTAAATGGGGTCATCATAAAATAACCAGCTCATGGACTCATTAACTCATAATAGAACCGCTGGTACAGAATACGGGACGTCCAATCTGACGTACAGAAATGTCTGAGGGGTGTGTTAATAAACTAACTGACCTTTAGATTTACAGTCTCATCGCCATAATAGATAACCATTAAAATGACCCAATTACAGGCATCGGCAATCAGGGTGACAGGTTAAAAATGTTACAACCACAATGCGTACATAATATCAAATGTCTGACACAACTTCTTTTTTATAATTCCCATAAAATCTCATACAACAAGCCATTTGTACTTTCTGAGTGTTGTGATGTCACATTGATTAGGCCCCACCCACAACTGATGACAAATGCTTTTGCCCTGTCAGCATAGATTCTTGTATGATAACATCCAAGCCAGCGACAACTGTAAGCAAATGATGCTTAAACCTTTATCTAAAATAACTTTCTAATGCGTATTAGTTTTAAACAATGCTTAAGAATTTTAGTTGACGCATGATGTCGGTTCTCATCAGGTTCTCCAGCTGCTCTAGCACCTTGAGTGTGGTTCACCACATTAACTATAGACATGTTTTATCAGACAAGTTTGAAAATCAACAGCTAAATACATTTTGGGGGCCACTGTGAAACATTGTAAGTTTTACCCCATCAAATCTTTATGTGCCACTACACTACAGCAACAATCAGAAATTTTCTCATTTCAGAAATGCAAAAGATCATTTCAGTGTCACAACAACAAAAAACATTGAGTCCAAACAGTGAAGCTTTGCTGAACTCGTACAGGTGTTATGACATTAGCTGTCAATCCCAAACGAGACGACTAGAAGAGAACAGAACAGAAGACATCTCACCTTTACTTTGAGCCCACATGTATGTGATGGGAGCGCTTCTGACCACAGGCAGCTGTTCCACTCCTTCCAATACTGGTTTTCTGTTATCTAGAATTGAATCCTTGATTGGGCGAACATGCTTTGGCAGGGCTTTGTAGAACCAGGCTCCAGAACGTTTCCACACCTGTGAGGAGAAAAAGATCGTTATTTTACCCATGTTATTTGCTGTTGGTACCAACACAGAAAATACACACTTACGGGCCGTTTACACAACACAATTTTCAACTAATAATGGAACACTGGAAAACACTTTGTCCATTCATTTCCACAACAGTGGTTTTGGGTTCCTTATATGAAAAATATTTATAATCAATACTATTATCATTACAAAGTAAACCACAAAAATTTACATTTGTGAAAATCATGGTGTCATACACTTATTTGTCTACGGACACTGACAACTACTGGCCTGGCATGCATAATACATTGCTTTTTTAGTTGTTTGGGATCCATGTAAACAGGCAAAATTTTGACAATGTTGTCGTCAATACCCAAAAACCGCAAAGGAAAGACCACAAGGACAGATACATCTTGCATTTCACAGCACTGTTCTCCAAGCAGAATAAACAGCCTGGGCCCCCCAGGCAGAATCCAAAAATTCAAACAACCTCTTCCAAAAACAAACAGTGAAACGCTGTAGAGGTTCTGACTGCGGGGCACCGTGATGCCAGTCACTCTAATGTGTTATTACTGTGAGAGGCTGGTGCTCTGAGGGCCGGCCACTTCCCCAGCCAGCAACACAATTAAGAAATGATGGACAGCGGCCTGTAAAATGTCAGGGCTGAAGGAAGCTGCTGGAGCCGTTGGCAGTGGCGGTTTCCCAGCTGGATCTTCTCATACACAATCTCCATTTGGACAAGCACTGGCCTCCATTTTGTTTTGCATTTTTGGTGTCATTTCTAGGAGTTTTGGTAAAGAGTTTTAGGTGGGCACAATTCAGTCAGCTAAACATTTCTGCCACAGCTATCAGTTCACAATGAAAAAAATGCACTACACAATTGCCTAATAAAGGGTCTGAAAACACATTTTCCCAGAAATGTGTTTTATCAGTGTGAGATAACGTGTAATTTAGAAAATTTTGCAGGTGGAACGAGGGAATGTAGGAAAATTAAACATGTGGTTTTGCTCTTTATCTGTTACAGTAGACGATAAGAGCAGGATGACGCTGGGTATTAGTGTCATGTTTGATTTAAATACAAGGGTATTTATATGTCTGCACATAACACACACCCATTAAGAAAGTGAAACTTAAATGTAGTTCTTACACGTTTTAGCCTTTTATCCTACATGTCTGTAATTCTCCTTCAGCCCTTGTGCTTTCATCATTTAAAAGCCTTAATGACAACAGCATTAAAGACATTAGAACTTACATCCTTCAAATATGCATTAGCGGACCATTGAAGGACAATGTAAATGTACCAGTAGGCCTCCTATGATAGAGGAGTCAAACGAAACAAGTGTCATAAGATCCAATGAAAGACTTAAGATAGACTTAAGAATCTGTTTGGAACCAGTTTTGCTGTCTTACTGTTATGATGTTTGCTGGGTCTCTTATGTGGAAGTTTAACTCTGGTATAAAGATGGAAGGGGCCATTTGGGAAACATGTGTTTAGTCAAAGACTATGAAAAACAGCAGAAGAACCATGTGTCCGAGTACAGCACCCTCTACAGACCCATTATCTTCAGATCAAGAACTCATCAATGCTGTCTTTGGCAATGCATGCTAGAGGCGTCACAATTTACTAATGTTTTCAATAACCATGATATTAATAACTATGGTAATCTTGTGATGGTTACAAACTCTCTCTTTTTCCCCCTTTACCTTCATATTTTAAATTAATTGGCCAAAAAACACAAAACCAAAGATGAATTTGACTGATTTAAATAGTTACTTTTAAAAATGCCCACAGATATTGTGAAATATCATTGTATAGCCAAAAGATTTTGCAACAAATCTGACAAAAGCTGGTATTTAGCCCTAAAGCAAACAGACACATTTAACCTTCCATTTACATATAATGTTCCTGTTTAACATATTTATATCTCTGACCCAAACTGTTCTACAGCTGCGTGTCCATCAATATACATATCCACACTCCAACTTTATTAAAAATATCAAATATGTACACAACAGAATTCATAAAATGCTTCTGCCTGCACAATGACGCCTATCTTCAGTACCTAAACATACACTTTATTAAATTATCTAAAACTTTGTTTTTGAATTGTATCAGGTGATAGGTACAGTACTGTACACTGTGGAGTTAACTGAGCCATAAAAATGCCTGTTATATAATTTTGCTGAGATCGAATGTGACAAGGCACACAGACTGTGTTGTGACAGGAAGCACATGGCCTTTTATGGGTAACATATGACATTGTGTTGCTATGACTGTCCAACATTTATTAATGTCTCTGGCTGTAGGAGGGAACGAACTGGCCCACGTCACCCAGCCTGATACCTATAATAAGATCCAGCCTCTCTGACCCAAGTCAGATCTCATTGGCTACAATAACAAACAGGGGTGTGTTTAGTACCATCATCCTGTCAGATCTTTTCATTCAGTAACACTGATCAGAGGCCAGGTGTGTAAAATCATTTAACGTTTTATGATGCTCCCGATATTCCTGCTATTGTCATTTTCAATTACAACGTCTCAATCCTCACTGCGTGCTGTGCAGGTTAGAAATTTCTTTATGCATTTGACAGATTTGAAATGACGAATGAAACGAAAGGCAAATCGCACCGAACAATTTCCTCTTGGCATTTTAATTAGCCCTGTGATAGCATCGCTAATCTGAATGGGGGAAGCAGCGTTTCGTGAAATTAGTTTTTGTGGTTGGTGGGCGCGCAGCCAATGGTGACCGAAACCTCCGCTTGAGCCCTGTGCTCCAGGACAAATCAAGCAGAGCATCATCAGGCCACAGAGGGCCGGAGCGTGTCAACTGGACGCAGGTTTGTGGTGCAGAGGTTAGGCGCTACGCAATAATACGTTTCCCATTACAGGCCGAGGGTCAGAACAGCTGAGCAACACACCTTCAGAGAGGCACTGAAAAGTGTAGCAGTTTTCTCCCCCCAAGCAAGACATGCAGTTTATTACAGGGCCACTTACGTGCCTGAGCTTTGAGTATCTGTGCTGCACCATTACCCCAGTATTGTCAAGAAAGTGTCGTAACGTTTAGGCCTCAGGCTCAACTCACGTGGTGCACATCATAAGGTAGAAGCTTCGATGGCTGAGCTGTGATGAAGAACCAACTGAAACCCTCAAACAGAGTAGAAAGCTTCACGACTCTATCATAACCCACGGACCAGGCACATGTGTGGGTTCCGGCCCATGTTTTAAACAGTAATCCTGGTCTGGGTCAGGTCTCACTCTGAAAAATGTTCAGATAATTTCATATCATCTTAATTAACATCAATGCAACGTATGGCTTGAAGTCAGATCTGCTGACTGCAGCGGCAGGCCCTGAAGATTTAGATTCATGTTCGTGACTGTCAGCAGTAAAAAACGCTGAGGAGTTCAAGTCTCCTGGTCCTCACTTCCCAAGAAATGTAGATTTCTGAATAATCCTGACAAAAATATTACAGATATTTAGTTCAGAATGTATTTTATAGGTAATTATAAGGGTGTTCAATGAATTACAATGTTTATTGTTCATAAAATACAAAACATTCACTGTTTTTAACAAGAAGCCACAGTCTATGTAACTGTTAATAATGATCACAGCAATATCGGACATTCCATAATAGTTCTATAAATTAAAATGGTCTTTATTCAATTGCTATTGGCAAAAATATGACGTTTGAACTGTCAACAGCATTTCTTTGAGAAAACCTCCCCTGCTAGCCTGACCTACATTTAAAGTTACACTGACATTTTCTCTTTTGAACAACTCAAAACGAAGCTCAAACATTCAGCAGAACTGAGGAGAAGTGAACTAACAAAACTGCTCAGCACTTCTCAAACTCTCAGGCTTTTTCCTCTCAGGCACTGACTAATCAAATAAACCAAACTATTTGTTTCACTGGCGTAAGAGATCTCGCCTCTGACCAGTATGTATTCCCAGGAGATCCGAGCAGATCAATCCAATCTCAGATTCAGTACAGATTTGGACGGTAGGAGTCGGTCCTATCCGTTACCCAGCATGCCTTTAAATTAGCATGAGCTGCACTTTGCAGCTTTATATCTCCAACTGAAGTGATTTTGCCTCATCATATATTACAGAACTAATTTCCAGGCAACATAATTTGGCTTAGATTACACAGCTCTTAATGTGTCTCTTTTTCCAGTTTCAGCAGAGTATATAACAATGGGTTCCTAGCAGACGATGAAAATGTTATAAAACTGCACAACTTTCTGCAAAGTCGTCATTCTGGCACAACAAAAAGAAAATGTATTAGTTTGAATCGGGCTAAAATGTATAAATGCCCAGAAAACACTGGAGGAAACTGGCCACAGTTCTGCAGTGGACCTGAAACTTAAATAACTTTAATATCTCCATCTCTGCTGTACATTTAGGTACAACATATGTTTATCAGTCTTTTAATCTGTATAATTGACCATCATGCCAAAAAAATTCTATGTAGCTTAAATATGTGCTTGTAAAGTTCTTACATTTTTGTTTTAGCTTTACATTTTTTAATCAAAGTTCCATGTTTTATCATTTTTAATTTAGTTGTGTAAATAAACCCTTTATTTTGACATTAGGTGTTATAATAAACTCTGACAGGTCTTGTGATGTTTCTTACATATATTAATGTGCTCATGGGGGACTTGCATTGCGTGTATTACGCACGTTTCTTCATATGTCTCAGCACATACTGAGTTTCTCTGCTGTGTCGGTACAGTAGCTGTTTTTTGATGATAAAGCACCTGAGGAGATCTGACTCACAGCCGAGTCTCCTGGGACAGGTTCAGCGGGGCGTCTGCGTTTATTGTGTTTAACCTCCGAAAGCAGGGGATTCTCTGACAGGGGGGCTGTGAACACTGACTGTCCACAGGTCCTGAGAAAACAGCAGCATGTGATCTGCTAAAGACACAAGCTTACAGAATTGATGCTTCTTTTGCTCTGTGGGTCACAAGGTCCTGGAAAAACAATCCCATTACAAATATTCCAACCTAACCCACCCATGATCTTGACTGACCCCTAAAATCAATAAAATGGGTTGGAATAATGGGTTAGAAGGAATCAAAAATTCCTCATGCACATGGGCAGTATAATAAACCAAAGTAATACAAATTAACACAATGATCCCTTAACAGCTAGCATATGCACTAGCCAAGACAAGACACAGGCATGCCTGACTCCCTGAATTAACATCCCTACTACACCACCAACACAGAATCTTAGTCCTAGTCATGATGTGGAACACAAGGCATTCTGGGACAGCAAGAACTAAAGTCAAACCCTGAGGCTAATATGAGTTCTTACCAACAGTCCATCACTGTCCAACTCTCCATTCATCCTGACTTATCTGCTGTTCACTGTTCCCATCACTCAGTATTACCTACTGAGCGGCAGTTAGGGAGCATCTGACAACACTCGGCTGAGGCTAATTTCTGCGATTTCTGAAGCTGTTTGAGGGATTCTGAAGGCCGGTGTGTTACTTCTGTGATACAGGTGATGAGTTCTGTGAGGTAAATCGGAGGCGCTGTAGTCCAACTGATTTGTATTTACAGAAGAAAGTCAAAGACTGCTGAACGGGAGGGAGTGAAAGAACTGACAGACTTTAGATTTTAAAGGAACAGTTTAGATAATAAATTTAACTCATTTAGTACTGCGTGCCATTACAGTCACTGTGATTTTGCCAAGATTCAAAAAACAGTATCTTTTTGAGCTCAATGGAATGAGTACACTAGTGCCCTAACTCACAGAAAAACAACATGGGTGTCGGTGGTCACAATGGCGCGACAACTTGGGGCGAGCAGGTGTAATATTAAAGCTCAGAGGTTTGCTCAAAATCCTAAAGGAATGTTTGAGCAAATACAGCAACACCGCTAATAACATACAACAGTCACAAATTTCAGAAATCAAAGGGAATGTGGAGATAAATCTGAAGATGGCATAAAAGAAGAAATGAACTTAAAAACACTGAATAATAATACTAATAAAAATATAATGGAGAATGTCTCAATTGCAAACACAGAGTGCTCTTCTGACAGGAAGTGTCAAAACTCTCTCTAAATCCGGGAAGAAACCATCATTTCTGACAACAAGCCTCTATTATCGGCTGTACCTGTGATAAGAGAGAGTTTGCCAGCAGCTGTCTAGCACAGAATCCCAGACAGCCCTGGGTTAAAAATGGGGCTCATTTTATTCAGAGCGCTGCCCAAAAAACACAGATCTGTAGACCTAAAACATGTAGTAAAAATATGCAGATCATTTATTACTTATTGTCCCATGACAAGGAAAGTCATAGGAAGAAAATTCCACTCTGCTTTATATTAAAGCCTCAGTCGGATATAAGGACCACGCAATTGAGCTGTGCTGCTAAATTTAACCCTGAATCAGCAATTAGCTTTTTTTAAACATACTCAGTGCGATTTAACAAGATAATATTCAGTGTTTCAGAGCACATTACAGTTCGCCTCAGGTTGCAAAGCTAAATTAGTCTTTCATCCGCTGCGTTCTTTGAGGATGACCCGGCACCTCACTTGCACACACACACACACACACACACTCTCTCACACACACTCTCACACACACTCTCACACACACTCTCACACACACACACTCACACACACTCACACACACACACTCACACACTCAAAGCCCAATCAACACAGAAAGGTGGCGATTTAATTTGTTCGCGAGCTCTAAAATGAAGTGTTGGGCTTCTAAAGGCAGATGAGGTTTCATTATTAGATGCCCACATCAACAGTCTGAGCACAAACAATATGGCCTGTTTCACCTTACAGTGCAGACTCATTACTTATCTCATTACTGGTGTCATAACCTGTGTCAACAACCATCATTTTCACTTTTCTTACACTGCTGCTAAACGTCAATGGTAAAAACACACCACCAAGGTCTTTTTTTTTTTCTAAAGACCTTAAAAACTTTTTGATCCAAAGACTTTAAATTCCTGAAACTCAATTACATATAGTAAGTCTTTGTATTCATGTGTTGTATTTATATAGTTGTCTAAGAGAATAACTTACACACATGAGATGTGTGTAAAATGAGGCATGTCCAAATCTTCTCTGATACTTTAAAAAAATCACAAAGGCTGAAACTTCTTTGCATTAAGTTATCAGACTGTATTTTAGGACTTGAAATAACTGCACATGAACCAGGATCAACCAGGTTGGTTTGAAAGGAAAAGGAAAGATTAAAGTGTGCTGCGTTTACCTCTCTCTGTTCACTGCAGATCTTACAGAGCCACTGAGATCTCCTCTGACTGCCTGCAGTCTCAATGCCACATTTAGTGCACACCTTCTGCAATACAGACACACACCTGTCAGAACTGCAGCTAAACTGATGCTTCTAACTAAAACATACATGCTAAAACGTTACTGAGAGGAAAAGAAAAATAAGTTGTCAAATAGTGAATGTCAATGAGAAATAAACATTATTTCTACGCATTACTTAGGTACACTTAAATGTCTGCCTTTAGTTTAAATGTATTGCATTTTGTTACTTCAAAATAGAAACATCACCTTTGAAAGCTAGATTGCTTTGTTTGGTTGGAAACCATTGTTCACTCATTGCAAAACATCTAACAATATAATCCTAGAAAACTACAGTCTGTGGCATATTTTGGTTTTATTGAGCACTAAGCTGGTTTTGGGATAGTTTAATTGGTAATCCAAGGTTGTCTTTAGCACATAGACCTGGTAATACTGACAAGTAAACAAAGGAGAAGAAAATTTAAAGCATTCTAATGAGATACTATTATGTATTTGGATTGACCACTTACAACAAACACAAAAAATCAACACACACACTGCACTGGTATTAAACTATTTAAAATAACTTGGATTTAATCCATAGCATTATAAAACCATTTCAACATTATAAAACCACCTTTTTACATGTGTAATATAAACAGACCCACGCTGTAATTGTGTTGACCGGGAGATAAACGTTAAAATAAATGGCAACGGCTAATGTGGATCAGCTGGCTTCATTTTTACAAATCAGTTTGAGAGCGATGGTTTGGATTTAATGCAATAAGAAATGAAAATAAACTTTTAATCAGGTTTGATGTTAGAGAACAAGCGCTAGACTGAAGCACCAGCAGTTTGGTTTCAGCAGAAGCTCTGTACACTTAAATGACTTAGAGTGAGAGAGAGAGAGAAAATGAGAGAGAGAGAGAGAGAGAGAGAGAGAGGTTACAAAGAAACCCTTCAATTACCTTTAATCACTCATGAACATCTTTCTGTAAGTGAGTCTCATCTTTAAACCTATAACCATTAACTCCTACAGCTGTCATGGGAAAACCACTCACCTGACATCGCCATAGATGAATATTTAAGATTTATTTATAATATACATATTATAAACACAAATATTTTAGATTAAATGTTTTATATATGTCTAATTGTCATCATGCATTTGTCATTAGGAAGCAAATATGACCTTATTTTACGGTTTTAACAACGATGAATGGCTTGTAATACAACTATGTCAGTGTTCTGTGACCTCGTAATCCTGACACAGTAATTGAATCATTAGTGTGAAAATGTTTAGTGGATCAACACCTTTAATACTACCTGGATTTGTGCTCAGAACTGATTTAAAACATGCAAATCCAGAGTGAATACAGAAGAATTACTTGCTCTGAGTTTAGCAATAACTCACTATCAGGTTCCCTATGGTGTGACACTAAAACATTAGCATACACATAAACATTGTGTTTCACAGACTGTTATGTTGTATAAATGCAAAAGCATTATCAATAATACTATTACTAATATTATTAATAATAATGTACTATACATTTGTAATATGACTCAGGCGGCATCACTGCTGTCCAAATTTTGTGTGGAAATACTGTTATAACAAATATAACACAAATATAACTTTGCTCCAAACGTCAGCAAAAACTGTCAAATCACATCTTATGTTAAAATGTGAACAAAACTGAAGCGAAATGATGAGAAACTTGCTTTGGTCACACTGTGCCCCATTGTGACGATACTGGGGACGTGTCCGTACTCAAGAACGAGATTTAGTTCAGGGATTTAAACAGAAAAGTGATGCATAAATGGGTATGAATTATTACAGAACTCATTCATTGGTCTGCTGGATCGTTACATGGTTTTTCCTGCAGAACGTCAACTGGAAGTTATTTAATGTGAAGCGTTTTGCTGCCACCGTGTGGTGATTTAGTTCCACATATATCAGCCTTTCCGTGTAGAACAAAACAATGTGTGAAGCACTTTTATGGATTAAAGCTATATGTATCCATAAATCAATGTATTTATTATGTATGTGTTACACTGTTCTGTACTGACATTGGAGAATGTTAAATTATACTTTCTTGCATATCCAGCAAAGAAAGCAAAGAAACAAGCAAAGATATCCAGCATATCCAGCAAAGAAACATTCTTGCATATCCAGCTTTGTGCCGAGTACTACAGATACTACATGGATGAACACACAGTCAGAACCGGCAGGGCTAGCAGCACGCTGTACACAGAACATGTGGGTGAACTGAACAGAATGTGGAGTTTGTACCATGCAGCAGTCCAAACAGAGGACAGATGGGGAGCCCAGCAGACCCAACACTTCTCCACACAGCAGACACTGCGACAGACCGTTACCCACCGCAGACCTCCTCATGTTCTCTAGACGCTCCACGAGATGCCTGAAACACACACACAACCCACACACAAACACACGTATAAACACACACACAGAAACACACACACAAACACACGTATAAACACACACACAGAAACACACACACAAACACACGTATAAATACACGCACACAAACACACACACAAACACACGTATAAACACACACACACAAACACACGTATAAACACACACACAGAAACACACACACAAACACACGTATAAACACACACACAGAAACACACACACAAACACACGTAGAAACACACACACAAACACACGTATAAACCCACACACAAACACACGTATAAACACACACACAGAAACACACGTATAAACACACACACAAACACACGTATAAACACACACACAAACACACGTATAAACACACGCACACACAAACACACGTAAACACACACAAACAAACACACACACACACAAAGACACACATCTACCATATAACTTTAGTTGGAACGTTTTAGTTGTATAAACTTGTATAAAAGTTTTTCATTATCAAAAGTTTATACATTTGATAATGAGATTATGTATGTTACATACATGAAACGTATGCTAGTTACATTTTCAGTTTTTAATTATTTACATTTAGTCCTTTGGCAGATGCTTTTATCCAAAGCGACTTAAAGTGAATTCATAGTACACATGTTTTTATCAGGACCTTCCCCTGAGATCAAACCCACAACCTTTGCAGTGTTAACGCAATGCTCTCCAGTTGAGCTAACAGGAAGGCTCTTGCATATTTAATACATTTGTGTGTTTTATTCCAGTCACCCTCTGAACACTCACAGTGATAGATCAGACAGGCATGAAAACAACAGCAGTGATGGCGTCTGATAAACGTCTCACCCAATCCTGTGCTGCTCAGTCATCTCCAGCTGCTCGGCCCGGCGGATGACGCTCACGATGAGGTCCAGCTCTGACTTCTCAAGGCTCTGAGCTTTCCTTTGCCTCTCCGTCTGAAAGGTGTGGATGGACCAGCCGGTGTGTAACCTGGACAAACACACACACACACATCACCAAGGTTTCTCTAATTCAACACATTCATTATAATGAAACCAAACTGCTCACTTTGCTCTGAGGGACAGCTGCCGGTCATTGGGACACACCCACTGGTCGTTCTCGTTGCCAAACATTGCCTGTCATATTTTAAAGAGAAGCTTTAATACATTAAAATATTAAAAACATTAATGATACAAATGTGTTTATCTGATTATATTATTTTTGATCATTAGATTAATAAAAGCAGTTAAAGAAAACACAGGACATAAAACGCATTGGAACACCATTAAATGATTTATAACTTTTGCACAAACACGAGTGAAGCTTTGAACTGTTGGTGGCGCTAGACAGAGACTCTAGGACACATTTGGTATGGTTACATTTCGCTTTCATAACTTTTTACCTAACCATTCTTTTATCTGCCCCTCTATGGTCTTCATTCCCTCTGGGCTGGACACAAAAGAATTGTCTCTGACTGCTATTGTTTAATTCCTGAAAGCTTTCACTTCTAACATCAGTGAAAGAGCAGCTCATCGGCTCTGAGAAGTGTTAGTAGATGTTTGTTGTGACAGAGGTTGTATCTGATTATTATTATGTATAAGTAAAGAGTCACAGCTTAAATGATTGTTGGATTATTCATATTTTAACGCCTGCTTCAGAACAGTGTTAGAAACTAATGCAGTAAAATAAAGTCACAATATCATGAATGGAATAGTATATTTTTCCTGTGTTAAGATACTGTGTATTTAATGAATAATAAATAAGGTAAAGGCTAGTTTATTGTAAGGGATCATGTGACAGAACAAGCAGCTCAAAAGCAAGATACAGTTTAAAATACAATAGTTGGGACATTCACTGAATGTGCCTAATGTACAATTTCATTTTAAGTAAAAATGTATACCAAACAATTAAAGCAAATTAAAATATTATCATTTGAAAGAATGCAAACAGACGACAACTTTGAAGTTTTAACATTCTGTGGTATAAAGAAAACACAGTTTTAAACACAGAACACAGTTTTAATGAAATCAGATTAGACTGCATGTATAGACTCAGTCACACCCAATAAACATCTAAACATCTACAATATTAAAAAATGGCACATCAGCCCCTTTAACCACACACACACACACACACACATCTATATAAATGGGACTTCTACTGTTTTTACAGCTAGTTAACACACCCTAACCCAGACTGTTAGGAAAAATTCTGCATTTTCATAATTAAATACTATAATACAATATTTTATAGCATTATAGCATGAAAATAGCATGTCTCTAAAAAATAGGCTTTGCTTTGATTTGTCAAATTAACAAATGTAATGGTTACAGTATACAGTTACATGAACACGCATACGCGCACACACTCACACCTCAATAATAGCAAGGCCCAGTCTGTTTACATTTCCATGAGAACTCATGTCTGTTATTCAGCGCTGATGAACAGGCCTCAGGCACAGATAACAAACAGATGTCACAGAATACCAGAATTGCTTTTCACACTAAATACTGTAACCCTAACTACAGTTCAACAGTCTAGCAACAATCTGCAAACTTCAACAACTCAAAAACACAAACTCTGGTATTTCCTCGAAGACTAAAGAGATTCAGCAGCGTTAGTGCTTGTTAAAACAAGCAACACAGATTCAGATCATAATAACCGCTGACTGCAGTATCTTTTCAGCTTCACTGTTATAACATTTCACATACTGCACAAGAATTAAATACCCAAATCCAGCAGAGATCTCATTTACAACTAAAGAACACACCACAAACTATTCCACTTAACGCATGATAAAATAAACAAGCAAATTCCACAATTATTCCACCGGTTGAAGAACTCTCTCTGTAACCATCTATAAACGAAATGTGAGACTCCAGGCACCTCATTTAAGTCTAATTCCCCTAAAACTTTTAGACACAGACACCGTTTACCTTACACAAGTGAGCGATAAAGTGCTGCTACTGCTGGTAGTATGAATAAACCACAGGAAGCCAACAGAAGGAAAGCCTGGAGCCTGTGAAAACCTCTCGCGCTGATCTGAGATCAGATTTGCTGCCCCTTTCCTGCATGGATCAGGTCACATGACCAGAAAACAATTCACCCAAAACATCCTTCTTCTCCACCGATTACAGTGATTGAATAAAGCAACACAGGAGTGACAGTGATAAAAACACACTCAGACAGGCCTTACAGGTGCTAGAGGCTAAAGGCTTTACTATTGACCTGGCCTTTACAATCAGTCAATAGAAATCAGGTAATCTCATACGCTTGCCCTGCTGTGGCAGTAAACAGACAGAATAGCATATAAAAGAAGGCCTACATTGTAAAAGCTCTTATGAGGAAGACCCAGCATTTATTGTTTAGTGGTGGTCCTGCATTTAAACCAAGCAGGACCATTGTATTTTATTAGTATAAAATACAATTGTGTAAATGATCTGCCCCTCAAATGGACTATAAACTCAGTTTTACTAGCTGGTTTAAATTACTGCAGAAATTTACACAATAAAATCAGCCTGTAAGTCATTTGGAAATTGGTTCTTATATACATGGGCACATATTACCTGAGCACTTGGAAATATATGAACGTTATTGCATTAGATATCAAACCAAAAGGCATTTATTTAAAGACAGCCAACACAAGGATGCTTACAAGCAAACGTTTTAAACAAAAATAAACAGGTTTGTTAGGTCTATGCAACCGTATACTGTTATTTACTGTTCATAACCAAGACCAACATATTGAGTATTTTCTGGTTGACGAGCATTACAGTGGAACCTGTAGGGACGTGTGACGTAAGCACGTGTCACCTGCGCTTTACCTGTAAACTTTACATTCATTGAATCCACTAATAATGACGGAAAACAGCTGGATTAAAGTAACTGTAAAACTGGCAGCTGCCATAATGTTGCGGATGATACTGTACACAGGCTCCATTTTATTACGTTTAATGTATTGTATTAATGTTTAATATTCACACTCCTGATCACAAATACTCATTTACATGAAGTAAGACACGACCACGTGTGAATGTAAATACAGGATCTGACCAAACAGCACAGAAAGCGAAAAGCCCACGAACGCGTCAGACGTACCGTGAGACGTTCCCAGTTTGTCACAAACGCATCTGTCTCCTCTGAACGCAAACGCGCATCCGCAGGATTAAAGTTGGGCACAAACACGCAGCACGTGTCGCGACGTCTGGATCCCTGGATCCCGTCTCCACAGGTGCGCAGAGGAAACAACCGGGCATTTTATCTGTGGGGAAAATCCCACGGGAGACGAACACGTGTTTCCTCCCGGACGGTCGCACGAACAGCTGCTCGTGTGGACAAACGAGAAGAAAAGTACACACGACTTTCAGTTTTGTCAGTATTGAGATGGGTTAGGTTACAACAGCGGTACCATGACTTAAAAGTTCACCAACACTTTATTTTTTCCATAAGTTTTTGTTTAAATGCTGCACAACTATAAAACTGCACTTTTTTAAAACAACTCTAGAAAAATAACACTGAAGTATTTCAAGCAAACAAAAACAAAACAAAGAAAGTTTAGGTCAAAGTAGGTTTATTGTGAAAGAACAAAACACAACAGTGCTAAACATGTACAAAGTTAGATGCTGTTAACAGAGAAACGCTGAGCCTGCTAGACTCAAAACATTTCTGAATGAAAAGTAAGAGGTTTGCTTCATTTTAAAGGAGTTTAAATGAGTTGGTTAATAATAAGTCTGAAAAACACTAAACTGAAAGACAGCAGGGCCCTTGACAAAGCAGTGCTTACCTGCCAAGAGGCCAGTTTCTCCTGTGTATCTTAGCAACAGGAGCTTGTGATTAAAAATGCTGTCTTACTGAGTGGACACACAGATAAATACAGGCAAGAAAAACAGCAGAACCAAATGTTTTTATCCCTCGGGTATTTAACAACACGACTGAGGGGGTACTTTCCGGGCTGCACTTTGTGGGAAAGTTTTTGTTCAAACTTTTACCAGTTTTCAAAATGTAATGCTTAGAAACATGTTGTCCCAGAGTCCTCTTCTTTAAGAAATAAGCTGATGAAAGAACAATTACATATTGTAATGTATATCGCTATATATAATTCAACTTTTTGCCCTTGCCTATATTAACAAATTATGAAACTATTAATATAAATTCAATGATATACACTATAGTTATATATAAGTATATATAAGTAACAGTAAATCGATTGATTGTTTAGTGTTTTGTTTAAAATGTCAGGCTTTTGTTCCCCAGGTGAACGGCTGAGCAACCATCAAATCCTTAACTGACCGAAAATGCAATTAGTTCCGTCCAGATGGCCTTAAACAGAAAGGACTGCATCTGCCACGCCCCCCTCAGCCGCCCCCCCAACACAAATGAACCACTTACACGTGTAACAGTTTCTTTCTAGCAAACCGAGATTACCCTGCTTTGTGTTTTAACAATAGAATTACATACTATTATATAATCATACAATCTATGATTTCAGAGGGGCAGATTGAAAGTCTTTGACCAATCGGATAAAAAGACCAGACACTACATGACATGGTGTTGTCTCCGATTTTATTCAGCAAAGCATGTGCCTACAATACCTTACAAACATAACATAACAGAGGGATTGTCCTCATACAAACAGGTCAGCAGGTAGAACATTTACAATCATGCATCATGACAAGTCAAGGGTCTCGCTCACCCCCCCACACAATCAGAGAGAAGTGGAGCTCAGGTGTGAGGAGATCTTCTGCAACCTCCGCTACACGCCAATGCTACAAACCCAATAAAAAACTGAGTGTGAGATCAATATGATCCGAGCATCGGGCAGCAGCATCATTGTCCTCCAGTAACATTAAAGACCACCTCTAATGATCACTATTATTACTCATTAGCTGAAGTTATGAAGCTTGTGTGGTGAGAAATCTCATTTCATAATCACAAAATGAATCTATGTGAGCAAATGTCTCCAGGGCCAAACATGGAAGTGAATTATATGAAATGTCGTACACATAAATATAAAAAAAACAAGATTGTTTTGTTGCAGGGCTTTCCCAGTGTTCACACTTACACCACAGCTGTGCATTTCATCTTCACAATGTTTTGGACCGGCGCTAGTAAACCAGTGATGGATTTGAAAAGTAAATAAATGGAAATGCTGTAAAGTTCCTTATTTTTATATCAAAAGAAAAGCCTTGAATCACTTTTGGTCTTCAACTGGAGTTTTAACATGCGGTTGACATGAAATTATGGGGTTGGGAGGGGTGTAGACTCTCTCAATGTGTACAGTAGAGCGCACTGGATAAGAGCAAAAATCAACAGCAAGGACTGCACTGCACTCATGAGTGACAGCTGACTAGTGCAAAGGCACATTAGTGGTTGGGTTCTTGTTTAATATGAGCTGTAATAACTGTAGGAACACATAGTGTGGGTGAAATACAACCTCTCAGCTTACGAGGACTGTACTCAAGCAAGGCATGATGGGAAAATGAGCTTGAAAATGATGAGCAGTAAAACATTGTGAAGTTAAAGCTCAAATCATGTGAAATACAACACAGATCATTTTAGAGTAACAACAAAGACGTATTAGTAAATTTCTTTATGTACACATGAATGCTAGGTTTTTGGAAAAAAAAATGCATGACAAGAAATGCAACAATGCAAACAAAATAAAGAAGTACACTGGCACCTCTCTCATAATATTCTCTAATTAAACTTTTTTTCCCCATGTATTTTTTTTGATACAATGGCACATGCATGTCGGTGGACATTTAAACACACTGACAAAGTTTGTATGGAAGGCAAGATGACAGGTCAAATGTTGCACAGATCTTAAAACAAAACAGAAGCATTGCTGAAATATCAAATTAACAAAAACAACAAATGCAAAAGAAAGGCAGGAAAAACAACAGACAGTTTTGAAACAGATAAAGAAAAGGGCACAAATTGTTTTATAAAAAACAAAGCGAGGTGCATTACAAAATTTTAAAACTCTACACTAATGATTTACACTTTTACTTGCCTGGTAAATGAAGAAGTGATTATCACATATCATTAATTGCTGTTAATTTGCTTTACAAGTACATTCAGTCTAACAGTGTTGAGTAACAAATGAGACTTAAACAAGATGTGGTGATCACATCATTTCAAAATTCTCACATAGCTCATCAACATACAAATCTAGTGCTTAAAGACCAGACATTTTACCTGGACTCGCAGGTAAAAACACAGAGACATTCAAAATAACTCTGAAGTACTGAGATGCATAACTCTGTCAAACAATTGTGTTTGAGAAATGAGGAATTTACGGAGAACTGCACTGAACTCATATTAGGCTTTTCTTTCAGACGTTCACAGTAGGACAGCAAACCACTCTAACAGTCAAAGAAAAAATATAAAGGGTGCATGAATGAAATAAATTCTAAAGACCCTCATTCATCATATTAGTCACCTGATCTCCACCAATGGTGGAGCTCCACACATCTGCCTCCATAAAACATCACGGCAGGATCTGTTATGTACACTTCTCAAAGTATGAATTATGGCGAAGACACGAGGAATGACAAGGTGAAGACGATGAGGTAATGATCCGTCACCATCAGGCAAATCAGATGGAAGTATCAGATTCTGCGTCCAAGAATGCAAAAGTACGGAAAGATGAAATTTAATGGCTAATTTTGTGGAGGCGCTAGTTCCCATCCTATCATCTTTAGTCAAACACTGTCCTCTGTTGATACTGGATATATTAAACATTTACAGGATGCCGCAGGGTGGGGGGGCAGAGCTCTGGCAGATTGTTTTTTTTACTTCATTTAAGAGTCCTATAATTATTTACACAGTAGATACAGGCACTTAAAAGTCTTTGGTTGGAGTGACCCAACATTGCAGAGAAATGCATTCACAGAGCTTTTTTTAGTTTGCACCCTTTTTTGGGTTCAGTAGGCAACATGTAGTTTCTTACAACTTCCCTTTCCGATATGCAGTTCAGACGTTGACCTCTGACCCCGCTTTATCCCGCTGACAAGGCCACCTGTCGGAAAAACGGGAATTTTTAGAATTCAGCTGAGGCAAATGTTTGTCGTCAACTGAATGATGTAACAGTTACTAAAAGTAGCAGCGAACTGAGGCGCAGGTTTTGGAGCAGAAAATTAACCTATGCAACAGGGCTCTGTTACACGTTAACTAGCCGACTGATCAAACAGATTGTCCCTCTTGTTTTACATACATTCATACCTTTTCTGGACAGAACTCTGAGTTGTTCTGTCGGACTTTTCCAGGCCGGCCCTTGATGACTGCATAGCAGAACATTGTGATGACCATGACAAACAGGAAGTAGCTGGTATGCATGAGGTGCAGGTTAATGAGAGAGCGGTCGTCCTGTAAGCAAAGAGACGGCACTCATATAATAATTCACATTCAGTGTTTCTGATGCATGTTCACTAGTTCAAATGGTTCAAATGTGTTGCAGTTATCTATTTAGTCAACTTTATAATCATAAACCTATTATAATCCTAGTATCCTAATTATATTTACTGATATGCATTGCAAGTTTTATTTCAATAAAACTGAATTGAACTGAAAGTTTTAGCATGGACAATAACGCTTGTACTGTTTGAACTGTTGAAATGCTCACATCTGGAACGATGACGGTGAGTTTGGGATTCAGTGCGTGGTACACTTTTCCAATGGCACCTTTGTAACACCAGAACGGGTTGTAGTCCTGCGTGTACTTTGTGTCCGAGTCTCGGGCTGTGGTGAAAAGCTTGTACCACGATGTGGCATTACTGTAAGTCTCTGGGATACAGTGAGGTGGTTGCCTGGGGAGAATTTTTAAAAACAGGGTTTGAGCTGTTCTCTGAAAACTTAAATTAGAAAAACTCCCTCCTTACAACTACTTTCAGTCTAATTTGTGTCCATTCTTTTTGCTGTGACTGGCTGATTAGTGAGATCGCTTACTTCATACGTTTGCTAGATGGGTATTTTTAGCAGTGCTATAATTAACATATCAACAGTGTGCTTAACCTGTCACACAGCTTACAGTACACTGTAAAAGGAAATGCCCTCTAAACACCGTGTCCAACTGGGTTGAGGTAAACTTAAAATCAGTCTGATTACACAGTGTCACAATCTACTGATATTTGGGAGTCGGTTAAACACTAACTGTTTAACTTCCTAGTTACTGTGAACACACACAAATGGAGTTTACACTTTACGAGTTGCTTGTACTCGACTCTAGCAGCACACAGGACATGTAATGTTGTAAACTACAGTTAAAAGTCATCATTTAAGAGTTTGGAGGTTTGAGAGACATGAGGCTGGGGTTGATGAGGGTGAATATCCATTTTTGGGTGGACTACCCCTTCAGCACATGTTGGTACAGATACTTACATTGTGACTGGGAAGACGTTACTGGCTGCTGTGATGGTCATGCAGGTGCTGAAGACCACCTGCTCACAATGACCATGAAGAACACAGTCATCTGAGTTCCAGGCTGCCGGCAGAGTGAAAGTTATGTTCATCTCTTCATGGGCCTCTCTGCCTTTGATCAAACACAGCCACATACAGTCAGCGGATACTAGCAAAACAAAGGAAGCTTACAGGTGCATGCAAATGATATCCCTCTGTGCTGTTACCCCTCTGTGCACAATGGACCATTGTTTTAACTGGACTCTGTTGCACAGGGACAATAACAAACCAGTGACAAATCTCAGCTGTAATCTGTTTGACTGAATTAGATGGTAACATATGTTATGTTACCCAAAACATATGATATGTTCTTCAAATATTAAGCACTCTTTTTGAATCCCCCAACCACACATTGTTAGGACCATGTACAACATCTACAGTCCTCTGCTGTGGTTTGAGAGACTTTGGTTCACACACTACCCAAAACACTGTATCAGGTAACAGGATTATCACAGACCCTCCATATATAAATATATAGGAACATACCAAGGCCAACCTGCTGCCCCAGCACACTGGCATAAAGGTGGGTAATGTTGCGTGAATACCCTCCAAACGGTCTTAGCGGATCCAGGGTCAGTGTGATGGGTACGGAGATGTTGATTGGCCCCGGGTCCTCCAGCAGGGCTGGTGATTGGGTGCTGGACCGCATCTGACCGCTGGTCACCGTGCTCTCGGGTGTGGTGGACTCATTCAAACCGTGCTTCAACGTCTCATTTTCAGAGATGCAAAAGTCAATCTCGTTGAAACGGAGAAGAAAGGTGTTCCAATCCTGGAAAATATTCAACAGTTATGAGTCATTTTACAGCCACACATGTAACATATATTGATGCATTTTTAAATACAACTTTATAGTTCACCAAAATTCCATTTACTCAACATCTGTTTTTGTGTTTGACATTTAGCAGAAAGTTTATGCTGCCATTTACCATACAATCAGAATTTATCCAAAAAGGACAACAAGGACCATAAAGCAGATTATTTACAAGCATTATTCTTTATGCATTATATTCAAAATCCTCTAAATGTATATGTATGTGTGTATATAATGTTAGTAAGTCTATTATAGAGTCTGTTTAGTTTATAATGCATAAACTGCCCACATTTTGCAAGCTTGAACTTTGGAGGACTTGGTACATAAACAATATGAAACATGATTTTATTTTTTAAGGAAAACCATCCAAGGTTATTTCCTACCTCTGTCATCTCAGGTGATTTAATCTCCTTGATCTTAAAAAAGTATCCAATAGTGAGGAAAGCGATGGCCACAGCACTGACACTGACCATGAAGATGACCAGTGGTGGACGGCTGCCAATGTAGGTCTTCAGATTGTCTAGCGGATTCAATAACAACACCTGCAGCAAGAGGATAAAGTGTCTCACATTGAAGGAACACATCAACGCTGGCATCAGTGCATCTGATTCATACACCAGACATCATTTGTTTGTGAATCCGTCTGCACTGTACTGCTGTGCTGTAGCAACCAGGAAACAGTGTTTGGTAATTTAGCAAACACCATTGCTAAATAGTAGACGATAAAACGCCAAGTTATTGGCATTGTTAAGTGGAATAATGCTGGTTTAGGAACCATCAGGGAAGACAATTGGTTATTGTGCTTTTAAAATTCAGTCACAAATTTCCAATTTCCAACCCATATGCCTACTGGCACAAAGTTTTTCCAAGCGCTAATATCTACATCCAGATCAATGTTTGAGTCACAGCTTTCAACACCAGTTGATTCGTCTTTCTTGCCCTGAATGACTAAATGTCGAAATTTGAAGTCACACAACTGGCTTACAGCCATATTTAACATCTGCCAATGTCAGATTTCATGTAAAACTTTGGTGCATGTTGCTTCATCCAACATTATCAGTGCCAAGCCTGTTAATGATTACTAATCTTTAAATATTATGTCCAATTAAAAACACTTCTTCCAAATTCCCAAAGCAAAAACCAGTTCAGTGAATCCAGTTGTGTGGACACCAACCATAAACAGTGCCAAACCGTTTGGGTGTGTAAATGGGAACAGAATCCTGTCAAACATACCCCCAAACAAACCTAAACCTGAGCCTGAGCAAACACTACAGTTGGTGAGTTGGCACAAAAAGAATAAAGAGGCAATTTTTAAATAGCCTGAACTCATCTGGGCAACTACATTCTGGGCAACTTAAAGGATTTTATATGGCTTACAAACTCAAACAAATGACATTGTAATGACAATCAAATTCCATTCTTTAAATCATGAGGTCACTGAGCCATTGGGGGTCAGTCCAGGGAACCACCTCTTTCCTACAAAATTTCCCTAACTTGCATAAGCAAAACAGTGGCACGCACACACACTTGGTCCTGGTTTGTGGTTTCCACTTGTCATATGCAAGAATACGTGGGGATAATTTAAAGCCACGCATTAACCCTTACTGATGAATACATGATTATATCTGAACATACATGTGGTGAAATCTTATTTTAAGGTATCTAACAGTATCACTGGACATGTGCAGAGCTGACACCTGGCACTAGCTGGCACATAGAGGCATTAAAGCCATTGTTCCTGCGAGATCCAGGCAGCATTAAAGGGGGTTACTGGCAGGTTCTGATGTATATTTACCCCCCTTGGCCTGCTGGCTATCAAGACCTCCATGATCATAACAAGTCGAGCTGTCAAATCACGTGACACCATGACTGGCGTTCAATAAAGCGCATTTTTGAGTATCATATGTTCAAACAATGTCCTTCAAGAATGATTGTCTAGGTAGGAAGATCACTAGGTTTTGAGATCTAGCTGCAGCGTATTAGCTACAAGCTCATACCTTAACGTACTATTGTTGTTCTGTCATTCTTTGGTCAAAACAGCTTACTAGCGTTACGCACAACACGTTCAGCCACGCAGGTAACAGGTTATCAATCTCCTTCATCCGCACAGACAGACTTAAAGACTAACCAGGGATCTCAAACTCACCATTTTGCTTCTACAAGTGCGCACGCGAGCTGCAGGCGGCTAACGCTAACAGACTCGAGCCTAGCGGGCCCGGGCGGCAAACACACGGCTGACGGCGCTACAGGAGTCCACGACACTCCTTCCCATTATTTTCAGGTGCCGTGTTTTTCCTCAAAACACCCTCAAATTTTGCTTCGCGTCCGTAACAAGCTCCCGGTGGACAGAAACGGGACGTCTGTGTTTGGGAACCAGCAGAACCAATCGCGTTACTTTTACTTCTCCGCACACGCCCCGATCACGTGAGGCGGGGCTGCGAGCAGAACCACGGCTGTCATTGGGTTACGCAACACTACGGGGGTTGTGATTGGTCAGTTCTCCTGTCAATTACGCCGATGGGCGTTCAACTTCTGGCGGGAGGAGAGCGTAATAAAATCAAGTCGTTAACCGGAGGTAAAGATTTTAACAAAACACGATTTATAAAACTCACCTAGCGAGAAATTGACGCGTCCTCTGTTTGTTGTTTTGTGAAAGTGTGTTTAGGAAGTTATGGTGCTGTTAAGAGAAGGAATCTGCCCTGGATTAAACGAGGATTTCATCAAGATCTTAAAGTCAGAGGACGTCAGGACAGGTGTGACGTCACTGATCATCTTACCGCGTTCAAAGACAGAAATTTGGTGCAGAAAAACATGATATCGGTACCGTGATGTCATAAAATATATTCATATTAGTACAATTATGTTAACAGTGTCATCTTAATTCTTTGTAATGGTTGCACGTGTCGAGTTCATTCACAATATCGTGTTATTTGTTGTATTCTGACCCAATACTCTATTGTGAACTGTATGTTTTCTTGTGTTTACCGTTTTACTTTGCCATAAATATTAAAACCTTCATGTCGTTTTTCTTTATACGTTTTATTTGTATTGATTTGATCTGTATTATTTCAGTTGAGGACTTTGTATCATGTAACCCAGAAGAACTTGCCCAGAAGTGTTCATTGTCATACAGGGTATGTAGAGTGTTCAGCATTTCTGTGTGTCTAGTGTATTCAGTCACGTTCATTTTCAATTGCATACCACATCCACACAAACTAAAGCATAGCTGCGCTGTGTTTCAGGCTCTGGTAGCTGTTCGCCGTCTGCTTTTAGCCCAGTACACGGCTTTCCCTGTTTCTGCAGCTGATCTTTATGAAGAGCTGTTGAGCTCAACTGCTATTCTGTCCACTGGCAGTCCCAGGTTTCCACCGGCGCACACATTTCTATTCAATATGTACATGTGTAATGTATTTTGTGCAATATTGTTTTGTCTTGTCCGTAGTCTGGATAATCTGTTGGACTCTGGGCTGTACACAGGGGAAGTAACTGAGCTTACAGGATGTCCAGGTAGTGGAAAAACACAGGTAACCTTCTCAGTTACTTGATTCTGCTCAACAAGGTCAAAGTTCATCCTGTTTATTACGTCTAGGGCTGTGAAGACAAATGCTGTAGGTGTTCAGTAATGTTCTGTGTGTTTTGGTCACTTTGTAGGTGTGTTTCAGTGTTGCTGTTAATATAGCCCACCAGCTGAAGCAGAGTGTGGTGTACATTGACACAAAGGGCGGTATGTGTGCCAACCGCCTGCTTCAGATGCTACAAACCAGGACTTCTAATATGGAGGAGCAGGTGATCAAATTGTTATTTTTTTGTGATGCAAACACCACTAATACTATTGGTCCTGCTTGGGGTTGGAAATTTGAACACCACTTATGTATCATAGGCAAATTTGTGCTTCAGACATGTAACAGCACACTAAAAACACTCAAGTTTTCATAGGCAAGCGTTGCATTCATTTGCTAATATGTCTATAACTTCTTACAAAAATGTAAACATTTTTCATCCTAAAGATGGAGGCGCTTCAAAAAATCAAGGTATACAGAGTCTTTGATGTCTTCTGCTTGCTCTCATGTCTTCAAGATCTACGATTTAATGGCCTTCAGAAGGTAGGAATTGTTCTACTGGTGAGACCATTGGTGCGGGTTGAGTAGCGGTTGTTAGCAAAACTTTTGCATGTTCCAGGCACCTATTATAGGTGGTTCAGTCAAAGCTGTGATAGTGGATTCAGTCTCTGCTGTGCTCTCACCTATGCTCGGAGGAAAACAAAACGAGGGTATTGTTTACAGAGTAGTGCAATACTTCATCACATTTCTAGTATTTCAGCTGTAATAAGCAGTGATGATGGTGCTGGTACTGTCCTTCAGGTATGTCCCTGCTGATGCAAGTTGCTGGAGAGTTGAGGATGATTGCAAAAGACTTCAACGTTGCTGTGCTGGTATATTGTTCTTTTACTCGTATACGGTTCTTACAATTGAAGCAATTAAATTGCTTTTAGTTAGACTCATGTTTCATTATCTTAAAACACCACTTTGATGATTTGGTAACAACCTCTGTTAACTATCTTAGTTAACAAGAACTAACAATTAACACCTACACAGTAATTAGAGATTCACTGGTTTAAAGGTGTAAAACTCTCCCTTCACATTTATGAAATCTTGTTGAAGGTAACAAATCATGCAACCAAAGATGCTAGCGGACATTTAAAAGCTGGACTGGGACAGTCATGGAGCCACGTTCCTCGCACACGTATACTGCTGCAGAGAGTGGAGAATCCAGCAGCTCCAACTTCTAGCTTACGAACTGCTACTTTGACGAAATCATCAAGACAGGTTATTTTAAAACTCAAGTCTTTAACCCAATAACCTCACTGTGTGCTTGTTGTTAACTGCTTGTTTTTATCTGCAGTCTTGCCAACTAGTACAAGAGTTTGATCTTTGCCACTGGCTTGAAGAGGGAAGGACCTCAACATCAGGAAAGAGAAAACTAGATAACAGTCAACCATGACAGAGTTTTAATTATTTGGACAATTTCCATTCATTGTTTTCAGAGAACACTAATGGTTGACACTTGTCACACTTTTGAATTCAGGAAGAATGTGCAAGATTAATATTTTTTAAGATTAAGATGGTCTAAATGTACATATATAGTATTTCAAAGATGAACTGTGTGGTAGAGCTAGTATTTCTAGACCAGATGGTTTCTTTACATACTGTATTACAAAACATGGTCTGAATAAACAAACTGATTCTACTGTCAGTATATTCATGTATTTTAATGGTCAAAACATTTTTGCATTTATTAAAATTGTACATAATGTTGGCACTTTCATGTTTTTAACCAGTTAACGGAACAATCGCACTAACCTAAAAAAACCCTTGCTTTCCTAACAAGTTATTAAAACCCCAATGATCCTTTTGAGATCAAGGAAATATTGTTACCATGATTAGATAAAAAAGACTAAATGGCACAGTTGAAAATACACGACTACCGTTCCTAAACTAGAGGGCTTCTACTCTATTTAAATTCTACACAATTATCAACTTTACAATCATGCTTTATGGTTGTTACTATTTTTTAAATCACTTATCATATACCAGAAAGAAAAGGTATTTATGAACACAGATTTGTGATAGTCCTGACCTTAAAAATAAGACAGATTGTTGGTGGATGACAAAGTCTAAAAATAATCATAAATATGAGAACTCATACAGAGACATACTGCTGTCTATGGAACCATCGGAACGAAAACAAACAATTGAGGAGTTTTCTAGTCAACTGTGTGATACCACAATATGGTAAATCTTTTAAAGAAAACAAAAAACATGAGTTACTCAAGTTCATTTAAACCAGATTCTCTTAACAGCATTCAGTATTGCTGTAGTTGCAGTGATGGTAATGTCACAACAGGAAACAAACGCCTGAGTTTTGTGAAAGCGTACAGAGTTCTCTTCACTGGGTTCAGCAGGGGGGAACCACCCTCCTCTTGCGGATACATTCCCAGATCCAGTTGGAGGTGACTTTCTGACTCCTGCTGTCTTCCTCTGGCTCTGATAATGTGTGTGTGGCTGAACCAGAGTCATACTCCGGCACCAGATCTCCATCGTATGCTATGAAGTAACGTCTAAGCTTTTCAAAGTCCTGTACCGACTCTGGAAGGTACAGTTTTACACCTGTGAAAATGTCCAGTAATGTCTGTGGGAAAACAAAGAAACAGTGTTTCAGTATTTTTTTAGTACTTAGACTGCAGAGTTAACCCAGTTTAGGCTCAAGCATAAATCTCTAAAGCAAACCTTTTCATTCTTCTGGTCGGATGTCTGAACTGATGTCTGTGATTTGTTTTGACCATTGCTGTGAACAGGTTCTGTTTTAATCTGAAGTGAAACCAGATCAAAATTGAGAAGAGGGAAACTAATAACAGTGGAATAAACCTGACAGGACTAAAACTAAGCAGAATTTCTAACAGAAATAAGCACATGCTCTGTTGTTTAGAGAAACTTATGTTGGTTTCTTAAGAGAAGAGAACAAACCTTCTTGGCATTATGTTTCTCTGTGGGTAGTTTCCTCTTAACTGCTGGAGATGATTCTGGTTTCACTGCCTTTGCTTTGGGGGTATGACCATTTTCTGAGCAAACAATTACAATTACATCTTACAACAACTTAATTTCTTACATTCAATCAAGTTTCATATCTTATTTTTCCTATGAACATTCAAGGATCCAAGCAGATGTTGACTTACTGGTTTTGTTAGCAGTGGAGGCGCCGTTAGATGTTGAAAGAGAACTGCCTCCACTCTCATCTCCTGAGGAACTCTTGTCATTCTGGCTAGTTTTAGATGGACCAGCCATCACCATGAAATCACAATTCTCCTT
>JBAJNP010004520.1:10530-33130 GCA_036877545.1 Yasuhikotakia modesta | reverse complement strand
TATATACACACATACATTTGCTCATCATTCACATGAATTGCGTGTATAATGTGGGTCAAGTTTATTGTGTCCAGCATCTTTACGGCAGGGTTCAGAGACGTGCCCTCTGCTGGGGTCTCTGGCTTTACACTTTTCTGTATAGCATTATCTAACAGGAAGCATTATGATGAAAAATATGTGTGTGTTGAAAACGGTCTATTGTAATAGCCTTTAATTGTGTCTCGTTGATGATTCTTTTCGAAGTAAATTTGCAGTTTTTAAATCTGCAGTAAGTAAATTTGAAGATTTTTGTACATTTTCGGCAAGTCCTCTCTATGCCATGTAATGTGTTGAAATTAGGAAAATTGTACTTTTATATGCAGTTTATTGCTAGAACAGATGTTTATAGAGAATGCTTAATTATATTAGTTTGAGCCCAAATCTGCTGATGTGGGTGGGGCATTATCTGGGTGAAACAACAGTAATGATGTGACAATATTTTATCAGTCTGATTTTTTTTCAGCTGTTCATCTACAGCTGATCTGAGGTCAGATGACACAGCAGCTGTGTGTATTTCCTCTTTAAAGGCTCTAAATGCTCACTTAAGGTCAGGGTTCATTCATTTATTCACTTCCTGTATTTGAGGATGTGCACATACAAGCAGATGAATTGCGTTGCGATTGGTTGGCTTCTCTCTCCAGCAGCATCAGCCAGTCAGTCAGTCACAATCTTGGGCCTGTGACGTCATTCTGTGTTTGCTTAGCTTTTGTCTTAACCTGAACAATCGCTTTCTGCTCATGTAGGACCATCAGGCTGCAGGGCTCTGGATCCAGCAGACCGTCGAGCAGCAGTTTTAATGCAGTGGGGCCATTTGTGACGTGTTGGGCCGGCGGGTTGGTTGCATTGTGCGTTGATTACCCCTGCTGTTTAGCTGTCTGCTCACCCCCACCTCTCCTGCCAACCCCCTCTTTCTTTCTCCATCACAGCTCCGGGATCAGCCATGTTTGGCACAGAATCCTCATGTAAGTAGCCCATCCTCCATCACAGCTGCACGTCTGTCTCTTTATCCAGGATGCATTGCCTGCTTGCACAGTCTGCCTTCATATTTGTTTTCGTTCATCCCTTTATTTGTCTCACAGTTCTCTGATTTTCTGTATGTATTCTTATTGCCTTGCAGGCCTATGAAACTGTGGTAGATAGCATTCACCCTTGATAAATAAAACAAACCATGCATGAATGCACCTTGTATCTGCCATTTTACCTTCTGCTGTTGTATTATGTTATCTTTATTCATCTTTATAGGCTGATAATTTTTTTATAATATCATGAAATGTTGTGCAAGTGGTGCTAAACCTCAAAATGGCAGATAAACACTGCTAAACAGCATAAATACAGATTTTAGCACATATGCGACTGTATTTAAAATGAATACGCTAAACTGCTTCACTTAACATTCATAAAGGCTAGATGATTTTGAATATGTATGCATGTTTTTTTTCCAGAGACTCTTACAAAGACTGTAAGCATTAAATGTTAAATGTGTCTTGTTTTGTGCCTGTCTGTTAATAGTCATATTTAACCAGTGTATCAGGTTCTCAGAGGTTGTACTAGAGTAAGTTGATTTTGTATTTTAACTTAAGAGTGTTGGGGAACTTTTTACACTGTCAGCAAACTAGTTTGTGTTTTAGTCACAAGTACAATTTGTAAAATTGGTCTGTAATGAAAGTGGTGCTGTTGTGTTAAACCGTATGTCACTTGTAAAGCTAAAGTCAGGTGTATGTCAGGGTTTGACAGGATAGTGCAGTAGAAAGCAGCGGTGTGATATTAGTTTGTTTGTTTGTTTGTGGGTCAGAGCCACATCAAATGTTTCACGCAGTGTGTGTGTGTGTGTGTGTGTGTGTGTTGGACTAATGAATGGAGGTTCTTTGTGTGTGTGTTTGAGTGGGTCACTCCAGCTGAATAAATGAACAGAACTGTGTAATTTGGTGAACAGACTGTCTGTTATACATTCCTCATCAGACTCTGGGTTTGTTGGACAGGTTTCCTATGCTCCTCTGGGGATGGGGGTGGTTAAGTTAGGATATTATGAAAAGAGGCTGTGAGGTCTTTAAATTTTGTTTTAAATTGTGGTTGGTGTTGAGTTGCTGTAACTTATCACAATAGGCAGTTTTACAAACATTTTCCAATTTCAATGCAAAGATTTAAAATAGCAAGTTTTGATAGCAAGTTTTAAGTCCAGTTAGGATTAGTACATTGAAATGACTTGAACATCCAAGTGGATTCAAATTTAAGGTTAGCATAAATATCTGATCATGTTTGCAAAAATATGAATTCTTCACCCTTCAGTAAAAATCACAATCACAATAAACATCATGACATAACATCACAATAACTTGCATACGAGATTTGTGCAGATTTAGTGCTGAATGTCAGGTTGGTTGGACTTGTTGCATTTCCCACACAGCAGAGCCCAGCATAAGTAGTGATCTTTCAATGGTAAATGAAGAACAAGCTGTTTTAATAGTTTCTTTATACTTAAAAATATTACCTTTCTATAGACATATAAAAAGTATATTTTATGTCTATAGAAAACAGTTTGCATTTTAGCTTTTTATTGTAGTTTAATCAGTCAATATTATTGGCCTGAGTATAGCACTTCATCTTGTATAACATTATAACAGATTTTGGCTGAATCCCCCAATTCTTACTTTTTTAGTACAATTATTTTGTGATTATATAGCTAGTCAGAATACCTGCATTTTCTTAGGGCTTGACCTAAGGAAATGGTTCAGCCACAACATTTGGGTAAATTAAATTTTTTTACTCATCCAAACACAGCATGTTTACATTTTAAACATGGATGTAAGCTCAGTGCATGTTTCTGAAAGGTTTACTGATGAATAATGACTTGACTTCAGACCTCAGGAAGTTCAAAACTTCAAATCCTCAAATCATAACCTCAGGAACAGAGTTAAAGCTTATTGTTTTTACTCTTAAAATCACATGGATCTCATAGTGCTATTTCCACAGCAAATCCCTGAATGCATATTAGTGTTTCTGCAGGTCTTCAGTGATCCATTAATTCTATTGTGTTTTTTGTGATTTTAATCTGCAGTGAGTATGTTCCTCAACACTTTGACCCCCAAATTTTACGTGGCATTGACAGGCACCTCCTCCCTCATTTCAGGACTCATTCTCGTAAGTTATTGGGGAGTATTTGCCTTATGAAATACAGTATATTTTTTAGCCTATATTTTATATTGTTCTACTATTGACATTTTCAATTGATCTGTGTCAGACTGCTTGTAATTGACCAATTAACTATTAACTAACTTCATAAGTTGCATGTTTTGTATTGTGCATTAAAAATAAAAAAGTTTAAAAGCAAAGACTATGTCTGGACTGTTGATGACTGTGTAGTTGATTTGTGTTGTTGTAGATCTTTGAGTGGTGGTATTTTAGGAAGTATGGGACATCCTTCATTGAGCAAGTGTCTGTGAGTCACCTGCGCCCTCTGCTGGGAGGAGTTGACAACAGCTCTCCAAACAACTTGATTAACAGTAATGGAGAAACAGACTCTAACCGACAGAGTGTGTCAGGTCAGCACATTGTTACTGTCTAAGAGTGTGATAAGTACTGCTGTCAGAAACAGAATGAATGTTTCTCAGAGAAACACACCTATTACTGATACACAGATGATTGTCAGGTAGCATTGTCAGATTTATTTATTTTTCTTTATCTTTTGAAATTTTGAAGTGTACATTCTGATTGTGTGTGTGTGTTTGTGTAGAGTGTAAGGTCTGGAGAAACCCACTCAATCTGTTTAGAGGAGCTGAATATAACCGGTGAGTGAAGCAGTGTTTATAAACATATCTTCACCTTTAAATTAGTGCAACATTGTACATACAGACAAAGAGCCATTATCCATTTACAGTGTGCTGTTTAGAAAGGTCTGTTTACAGAAAGAAGATCCAACTGCTGTATTGCATGTCTGGATATTGCTGATGGTCAGATTTTGTAGCTTGTTACTAAAGCAGTTGTTAAGAATTTAAACTTGTTTAAACTAATTTAAACTAATCTACATTAATCGCTGGTGTAAGATGAAATGGTGCATGGATGGCTGTACTGTTGAATTAAGATGCTAATTTGACCTTGTGTGTTGAAGGTACACATGGGTCACAGGTCGAGAGCCACTCACATATTATGACATGAATCTGTCGGCCCAAGATCATCAGACATTTTTTACATGTGATTCTGATCACCTGCGCCCCGCAGATGCCAGTAAGTCAATTACACAAACCCATTCTGATATTATTAGTGAAGAGTTGATCTGTCAGATAACATCATGTCACTGGTTTGTTCACAGTAATGCAGAAAGCCTGGAGAGAGAGGAATCCTCAAGCCCGCATTACTGCTGCTCACGAAGCCCTGGACCTGGAGGAGTGAGTTTGACACACACCTTCTCACAAAAACTATAAGAAAGAGAACAGAATTGAAAAGAATTTTCAGTTTTCCAAGAAATAAAAATGCAATAATACAAAAAAACACATTTAAAAAAAAACACTCCACAAAAGACCATAAAACATTTTTGAAACACCAGCTGTTTATAAAATCCTCCAAATTATTTGTAGTATTATAAAAGTCAAAATGAATGTTCATTCTAGCCTGCATCATTCTAACAGAAACAGTGTTTACATTAATATTTAATGATCCCACCAAACACAGATTGACACTGCGGTGTCAAATTATTAAGTTGCCAGAGTCCTTTATATTAAGCATTTGGCAAATGCTTTTCAGTCTGTGTGAATTCACGTTTCAATGTATGATAGCTTTGATAGCTGCCCACTGCACTGGCTGTGTGTGTGTTCACGACTTGCAGTGTGTGTTCACTCCTTAGAATGGGTTAAATGCAGAAACAACTGACAAAAATATGCCACTTTCATCTTCAAAGTGCTGGGCAGGTGATTTACAAGCCTGATAGATCTCACTTCTACATGAGAAGCCAGATCTGCAACATTTGTCAAATTACATTCACAGATCAACCACGTCCAAGTTTGACAATCCCGGCCAGTCTGGACCACTGCCATATGAAGGGTTTAGATATATGCCCTGTGCTAAAGTGGGTCTCATGACTTAGTCTCTTGTAAAACTTTGGGAGGTTGCACAATTTAGGAGCTGTCAGGTCCATTTAAAACAAACATTTACAATTATTAATTTATCCAAAGCAACAGTGCTTTCCCTGGGATCGAACATCGAACCTGTTAATGCAATGCTCTCCCAGTTGAGCTACAGGAACACTCTGCAAGGTTAGGGGGCCCCAAGAGTCTGTGGCAAGATCTGTTTAAAGAGGTGCTTCAACTTTCTCTAAAACAGTGTCCCAGTTATTACATACAAAGATTCATTAACATGGTAAATACCAACATTTATAAAACACCCTTATTCCAAATTAATTCCAAGTAAAATTAAAGCTGCAAGCAGCGATAAGCGAGACCTCGCACCGGTGCCACCGCCACCCAGCGCCATCGCCACCCAGGACTGCCAGCACTACCCAGTGCCACCACCATTTGTTGGCTTTAATAAAAGTGATTTGTGGGCAAAAGCATAATTTAATCATAGTGTAAAAAAAGCCACTTCCTGTGTAAAACACACCACTTCCTGTTGACTGCAGGTGGCGCTACAACCGTAATTGAGTATTACCCTATAGATTTGTTTAGGCCATGATTTTTATCAAATGTGTGAAGGATGGGGCCGGTCAGACACTGTAGGCCTGAAAAAAAAAAAAGCCTTTTTCTTCATGGCAAAATGTAAAACTTTGGCAGCCCGCCACGGTCATGTTCTTGCACAAAAACTCAAACGCTTCGCAATTTAACATCGCAAAAGATGAGAATGACACCACCACAAAGTTGATCGGATAAAAACTCTAGGAGGAGTTTGTTAAAGTATGACGCGTGGAATTTGTCAAAAATAATAAAAATCCAGATTTAATTAAAAATAAATAATCGCCTGTTGGGATTAGAGGTTCGCCCCAAGAGACATTTTTTAATGAATTAAAGTTTTCTATAGACCTACCAAATGTGGTACATTAACCGTAGTGCCCTGGGCAAGTTTAGGTGGCGCTATGGAGCCATTTTGCCCCGCCAAATTTCAAAACCCCTTACAGACGCTGAGTTTCGATGGGGCTGATGCGTGTGCAAAATCTGGTGAGTTTTCGTGCATGTTAATACCTTCAAAAGTGCGACCAAAGCCGGAGAGGAAGAATAAATTAATGCTGCAAGCAGCGATAAGCGGGACCTCGCAACGGTGCCACCCCCACCCAGGACTGCTAGCACCACCCAGTGCCACAGCCACTTGTTGGCTTTAACAGTGATTTGTGGGCGAAAGAATAATAATAATAATTACCACGCACCGGTGCCACCCCCACCCAGCGCCACCGCCACCCAACACTGCCAGCACCATCCAGTGCCACAGCCTCTTGTTGGCTTTAATAGCAGTGATTTGTTGGCAAAAGCATAGGTTAATCGTAGTGTAAAAAAGCCACTTCCTTTTGACTGCAGGTGGCACTACAACAGGCGATTATTGAGCCTGCTCTATGAGCCTACCAAATTTGGTACATGTGCGTTAACCGTAGTGCCCTGGACAGGTTTAGGTGGCGCTATCGAGTCATTTTGCCCCGCCTAATTTTAATTCCTCTAATAGTCTTGAATTTTCGCTGGGGCTGGTGCGTGTGGAAAACATGGTGAGTTTTCGAATATGTTAAGGCCCTCAAAAGTGCGACGAATGACGGAGAATAATAATAATAATAATAATTAAAGCTGCAAGCAGCGATAAGTGGGACCTCGCACCGGTGCCACCGCCACCCAACACTGCCAGCACCACCCAGTGCCAGCACCATGTGTTGGCTTTAATAACAGTGATTTGTGGGCAAAAGCAACTTCCTGTGTAAAACACACCACTTCCTGTGGACTGCAGGTGGCGCTATATCCGTAACTGAATATTACACTGTAGATGTGTTTAGGCCTCAGGAGTTTAGTCCGGTGGGGCTGGTGCGTGTGCAAAATCTTCTGAGTTTTCGAGCATGTTAAGGCCCTCAAAAGTGAGATGAAAGGCGGAGAATAATAATAATAATAATAATAATAAACATAACAGAAACAATAGGGACTTCGCACGTTTAGTGCTCGGTCCCCAATAATGAACAACACAGAAACAATTGGGACTTTGCACGCTTAGTGCTTGGTCCCTAATAATAATAATAATAATAAACAACACAGAAACAATAGGGACTTCGCACGTTTAGTGCTCGGTCCCTAATAATAAACATTACAGAAACAATAGGGACTTTGCATGCTTAGTGCTTGCTTAGTGCATGCTTTTTATATAGTGAACAGACTTTTCTGACTTCCCTCTGAACCTTAAAAGAGGCACAGTTGAACTTTAGCAGACTCTCATTGCCACAAAACAAGATCTGAGTCATGGCTATCAGTACAGAGATAAACCAGAGCATGTGATCGGACCACTCATGGGCCAATTGAATGTTCTGCTCCCATAGGCATGATGGCGCTGGTGTGTTTTGCGAGCCGCTTACTCTGTTCGTATTGATATTGGCTGTTTTAGCTATTTTATCATCAATTTCAACTACTGCAAATTGTTAACTACTCTGAATTGTTAACCCATGACCATCAAACGTTACTAGAAATCATAAATCCTAATTATCTTAATTTTAAAAATCTTAAATCATAAATCAATTATCTTTTACCCGCCTGATGCTTTGTGGACCTGGATCAATATCAGGATCAATACCTGGCTTACTCTCCAGATTTACCCGCAGCCAGGCCCATCTCTAGTCGTTATGTGGAGGTTGTATTTTTAAATTAATTGTCTGATTTACTGGAAAAACTGGTTCCATGGTTTAATTACACATTAATGTTGGGTTATTTTAATATGTGTATGTTTTCCTATGTAAACCCCTACTGATTTCAAGAATCTTGTCTTAAATATACCAACTTGGTTCATAAAGATCAAATCCACCTAGCACATAATCAAATAAACCATCGCTCTTCAGGTTGTCTTTTCAGTACCTACAGGCAGAACATACACATTGATAAGTAAATCTTTTATCACTATCACTCCTAACATTTTCCTAGTTAAACAGCCCATACTCTGCTACATTAGTCATGCTCTTACCAATATTTGGACCTAATTTAAGTCAGCTACATTGTATATAATTTGTATACATAAAGTGCTTTCTGTTTGCACTTGTGCACCAGACAGCACAATGACTTCTGGAACAGAAAATGATGTAGTAGGTCCAAGAGCAGATTCAAGTGCAGATTACTACACAGTTCTGCTAAAAGTGAGATGAGATGTGAGATGTGAATGTCCATGGTGGAGGGAAGAGAGACCCTGATGATCTTCTCGCAGTCAGAGAATGAATCAGCATCGCCCGCTGTGCATCACTAAGTGGGGCGGAGCAGCCATCACAGCGATAGGAGGGCCTCAAGCAGGGCTTCTAAAACTAAATGTTTTGTATGTGGTTGAATATTTATTCCTTTTAGTGTTAATAGCGCTAAAAGATGATAGCGTTGATTAGACCTAGTATGTTGTCTTTCCATATTAGGCAACATAGCAACCTGAGACATGCTCATTTTATTTTATATAAAAAAATTGAGACCATGACTTAAATTACAAATTAAGCGCTTTATTTTAATGGCTACTTTTTCAATTTTTTTGTTTTCTTAAATTATTTAAATGTGTTGACAGGACATTTTGCTGTGACCTGATTATATCTCTCTTATATATGTCAGCAAGCAATGCATCTTTAAGGCTGTGTTTAGGTGTTGATAAAAAACCTTTTACCCTTGGACAGTTAACCATATGCACCCCATCCATATGTTGCATGCATAATTTGGGTAATATGAATGTAATATCATGGCACGATATTGATACTGTTTGATACTGATCTGTGTTTTTGTTGGCTGAGCAGAAATTCAATCCAGTATGACAGCACTTCACATACCTTCAGTATGTTTTTTTTGTTTTGTATTGCTGTTTTCACTTTTCTTATTGTAGGGAATCCATTTGCACTATAAGAGATTATGTAAGTTAAGTGCACTAAAACATTTAGCATTAAATGACTAGGTGGGAAATAGTTTAGTTTTTAATTTTATACTTTTAAAATGAAGTATAGCACAGCCTGCACTATATTATGCTGTTTGCTTGTTGCTACAGTGTGCAATACTGTTTTACAGTACTGTTTTTTGTAAAATACTATTTTTAATGCTTAAATATTATTATTAATGATCAAATATTATTTAAAAAAAATACAAAGAAAAGAGCACTGAACTTTTTGTATTGTTTTTATTAGAATGTATGTTTCATGAAGTTGAACAAAGATTAAGCTGTTAAATGCTACTGTATACAACATTCTCCCTACTTTTACTATTTGTTAATTAGTATTGTTTTAAGTTCAATAAATGTTTATTTTTTTAATTGAGATTTGTAACATTTGTTATCAGCATTAGCCCTAAAAATTCCCTATCGTTCTATCCCTAATAACTTCTATTAGCGCTGTAACAGTTTCTGATGGTGATACACACAAACACTTTGATGTCCATGTGCCATTAAAAATTGGGGTAAAGACAAATACAGACATTTTTTTTAAATGGGGGCACATTCGAAATATGACATTTATAGATGGATTTACGAGATATTCTGATTCATTTTGTCTGTTATGAACTGCAAAATAAATACCAACAAACAAGATGCGGACATTTCATTATATGAAGTTTGATTAATTAATTTAGCTTTAATCAAATTAAAGCTAGAGTTTCCTTTTTCTGCTACTGAATAATGAAGCACCGACATTACTGGTATTAACCTGTAATGAGAAGGATTTGTCAAGTACTCAAGACAGGAGAATAGAAAAGAATAGACAAATTTTCAAATGCCCTCTGACAATTTGATGTCCACACATACAGTGGGGCAAATAAGTATTAAATATAAGTCTTTAATACAAATTATTTATATTTAATACAAATCTTTAAAACTCATGTCAACATCCTTTACTTCAAACCTAGTAGTTGCCAAATATGATGTCACAACAGTCAGTTTAGCCTGCACTTGATTGATAGACTGCTTACGACAAATCTGTCTCTTATCTTCGAGGTGGCATTTAACTTTATGCTCAGAGATGAACGCTGCAACACGCTCTGGAAAAGACCATGGAAGTTAGATAGTTTAAGCCCTTGTGGGGGCTTGTGATCCCTGTGGGTGCATAGACTATTGATAACTATCCTTCATTTCACTCTGTTTGTGGCTTTTCACTTGAGCTTTCCCCAGTTGAGCCCACTCTCAGACATTTTTGGTTGTACATATCTTTTCTATTTGTTTGCGGGGTGACCTTGTTTCCTTTTCCCTTTGGGGTTTCATTTCAGGGCTTCGGGTGATGATAGTGGCAGGTTTTCTGAGGGTGTGTCCAACCCAACTTTTCCTTTCAGAATTGTTCAACCAAGCATGTTAGTACAGTCTGTGATAATGGTCCTCAACCAGACATTTGACAGACTAGCGTGTTGTCATGTCTGCTTACGCAAGCTGAACTGTCCACTTGCCCATGCTGCCAGACATACCGCCACCTGCTGCCTCTACAAAATAAGCAAGAGTATACCTCAGCTTAGGTATGTTCTTTAAATACAGCAACAAAAACTATTCACCAGAAAACAAGATAAGGAGTCCTGCACCTGTCTAACAGGGGGTCATACTGGATAAACAGCATGTACATACAGCATATTTAAGTTTGCTTCTTAGCATATCCACTAACTCACCCTTATGTCACCCTTATATTCTATATCTGTAGAAGAAAGTAAAAAGTGAAAGTGACATGTATTTGTCAGTTATGGCTACCCATAACCAAAATGTGACCTCTGCATTTAACCCATCCTTCGTGAGGTGTGACCACACACGCACCTGAACCAGCAGCTTACTGAATACAAGCCTGACTGATTAACCAGTAGACCACAACTGCCCATATTAAAAAAAACACATTGTCTTTATAGGTAAGTGCAATGAATGGAAGTAGGGTACAAATCTTGTTCCCATTTCAACAGCACGTACTCCAGTGGCCTAAAAAATAATGTATAACAATAGGCATATGATATGCTTCAAACTTATTCGGTGACATTTCTTTGTGGAAATTATGATCATGAATTGTGTGTGTTTGATTTGGGCATTACACACGTTGTTTATGTAATATCTTTTCTTCTGGGGGCATGCATTAATCTATTGGAGTTTTGAATTATTGGAGTATGAATTACTTTTATGATTAGTGTATGTGCTTTCTTAAGCATCCACATTTGGACCTCTTGCATTGCATTATACAGACCACTTGAGATGGTATGTTCTTCTCCAAAACAATAGGAAATCTAGGATGGCGTAAGTGTGTGTTAGTAATAAAATGCTTCATTTTTTATAACCTCTGTGTTTTTTTTTAAAACCAGGCATGTTTTTAGATCTGTTTGTGTATTATAGCTGTGCGACAGCTTATATTCTCCTTGCTGAGGAAGAGGCCACAACTATAGTAGAGGCAGAAAAACTCTTCAAACAGGCACTGAAAGTTGGAGAGAGCTGTTACAGACGCAGTCAGCAGCTCCAGCATCACGGATCACAATATGAAGCTCAGCACAGTGAGTGCACACAAAAACACTCACACCTACAGTACCAAAGATCAGAACATAAAGCTCAATGCAATGAGTGCACAGGAAGCCTGTAGACTTTTAAGCACATCCAGAGATAGATGTGTTTTAAAAGACTGGACATAAGATTGGTTACTTTCAGCCTACTGACCTAGTCCAATCATTGCAAACATGTTGGGAAGCGTGCTTGTCAGACAGGATTCTTTCTACAGTGGGTGCTTACACAACATGGGCACCTTACTATAACAATGTTATGCATAGACAAACAGAGCAATGCACAAAATGCCATTTAAATGTTGACTGTAACTGGCTTTTGGGTATGCGTGTGGCATGTGGGTAGTTTATTCCTAAGCATTTTCAAAATTTCAATAATTAATGTGTACACATACTGTAATTTTAGCAATACTAACTTTTATATAATTATTTCACTTTTAAAAGAAGGTGTGCATATAAACCTATATACTATTGAGTTTTTTGAAAAAATTAAGTATACAGAGTTTTTTTTACTAGCTGTATGCTTAAAACTACACCTGGTCACTTGTTAGGTGCACATCCCCTTAGAATGTTCACTTTAACACATTCAGTGTAGACAGCCAAGTCAAGTCAATTGGCTGTGGTAGTGTTATGTGCGTACATGGGCTTCCGGAGCTAGAAACAAGGAGCAAACAACATAGTAATCCCAATAATTTCTGTAATCAAGATAATCCAAAAACAAAAAGAACAACCAGGCAGCAGAGAAGGAAAATGGAACACCCAACGAAATGTACATTTGCTAACTAAAACCAAACAAAGAACGCTAGACAGAGACAAGTTTTATAAAGCAAACTAATTAAACTCAGACAGGTGATTGAAATGAACCTGACAAGAACAGAAAACCCAAATATGGTTAAAGACATGGGAAAAGCCAAATAGACAGTTCACAGGGGACATAACAGCTAGTAACTTTCTAAAATTTTTAAAATAGACAAAAGGAGTATTTTCACTGTCATAAAATGAAGCTTGTGTGTTTGTCCGTTATTTATTTCTATAGGAAGAGACACTAACGTGCTAGTTTACATCAAAAGAAGACTTGCAATGTGTTCTAGAAAACTGGGACGCACACGAGAAGCCGTGAAGATGATGCGGGATGTGAGTGACCCTGGAGTATATAACAGATAAAGACAGTATATGTAACTGAATGATAGTCTACTCTAAAACAGTTCTGTCTTTTCTGTCGACTATGAGGTGATCTTGTGTTTCCTGCAGCTAATGAAGGAGTTTCCTCTGCTAAGCATGTTTAACCTTCATGAGAATCTGCTGGAGTCTCTTCTAGAGCTGCAGAACTATGCTGATGTGCAGGCTGTGCTTGCCAAGTATGATGGTATGAACTTGAGCTTCACTTTCTCTACAGATATTGCTATGTGCCTTTCCTTTACATCCACATGTCATGCCCACCTTCTGACTGTAAAAACTAAGAGTTTTGGTTATTCTATAATACTTTAAATAGTCTTTAAATTCCACTCTTCTTACAACATCTAGAATTATCTGTCTGTTTCTAAATAAGGTAAGTAATAGGGTCAATCAGAGACACACAGATTCCACTTACAGATTCTTGCTTAATACATTTTTGCTAAATGTCTTTAATTGTACATTTCTTACCATTTTTGTTAAAAACAAAATAAGGTTGTTTGCAGTTGTTTTTCAAATGTAGATGACATGTTTAAATTATAAACAACCGCTGTGAGAACAAGCGGTCCAGAACATGTGTAGCTAGATCTTTTTTCTGTTCGAACGGACATTTCCTGAAATGAGTAACAGGTCAAATTTTAAATCATAACTTTAAACTTACTTACCAGGGTAAGGAAAAATTCTTAACACTGATCAGTTATGTACTTGCTCAATAGCTGGTTTATTTAAAATAGTTTAATTTAAATAATAGTAAATAATAGTTCAATTTAATTGTGATTGTAAAATATTGATTAATTGTCAAAATAATAATTTGATTTACAAGATTATATTGATAATGAAATAATGTTGAAAGTTACATGCTGGCCAGTGACCCAAGGTTTTCCCTTGTATTTTACTCACCTAGTTAGTGCACAGACATTGAAGTACTTGTGTGTGTACTTCCATGATGACTTTTTTTTTATCAATTCTGTTTATTTCCATCATGTTAATTGATTTACTGATTTTCTATTGTTCTTTCATTCGTAAGTCTCTTTGGATAAAAGCGTCTGCTAAATGTAAGTAATGTGTTGCACTTGGCATGTTGCCTTCTTTTTATCAGACTGCTTCTGGGTAGGAACGCAAAAATACAGAAGTAAAATCTGCAGTCTTTACCAAGGCCTGGAAGCTGTCAAATAGACACTAAAGGAATAGTTTGTCCAAAAACAAATGGATGATCTTATTTACTCACTTTTATGCAAACTTGGGTCTATATGAATTTCTTTGTATAGCCAAGTGCAATCAGAGTTATATTAAATAATATCCTGGCTCCTCCCAAAATTTGAAGCTCCAAAAAGTACATCCATTCATTATAAAACTAATCCATATGACTACAGTTTGTTAATGTATTATGAGGCAAAACAATACATTTGTGAATAAAAACATATAATATTTTTGGTATTTAAGTAACTGATGCATCACATATCCAAGAAAACAAACAGATTGGAGTGCTAAATTCAAGTATGGTGGCACATTGATAAGGTTAAATACAAACGTTACATGCTTTTCTGACGTTATGGACGTTAACCAACGTAACAAACAATTTTAAGAAATTGTAAACACATTAGCCAGCTAAATTAACATTTACTGAATTTTAAGTTGCATATCTGCAGAGATAATCATTGTAATGTTACATAATTGCATGACTTTGATGTTATTATTTAACATTATCTGTATTTCTTCAACAGACATTAGTTTGCCAAAGTCTGCAACCATCTGCTACACAGCAGCTCTTCTCAAAGCCAGAGCAGTGTCTGATAAGTGTGTTACATTTCTCTTTATACTCTGCATGGTTGCATAAACCCAGATCTGAGAAGATCTGATTTCATTTAATTGAAATGTTAAACAGTGCATCAACAATATCTTAAACATGAAACAGGCCTACACATTGGTAAACCGGTTACTGATTGGTCACTTTAATTTCTTGAAATGATATACAGGTCCTTTTCAGAAAATTAGGAATTTTGGGTTTTCATGAGCTGTAAGCCAAAATCATCAATATTAAAACAATAAAAAGGCTTGAACTACTTCAGTTGTGTGTAATGAATCTAAAATATATGAAAGTCTAATGTTTATCAGTACATTACAGAAAATAATGAACTTTATCACAATATGCTAATTTTCTGAGAAGGACCTGCATTTGACTTTATTGATGTAAAGACTTTCAATTGCAAAAAGCTACACAACAAAAAGCAGTATGTGATGTGCTATGTAGTTTACTTAATGGTGTCAGGGACATAAGAATAGCAAAAAATAGCAAAGTCATTGAATTACAGAAAAAAATGTATTAAACATTATACTTTCAGCAATTTTCTATTTAATACATTGATAGTTGTGATAATTGTGAGCTTTTTTCAGAAGGGTCCTAAAACACCAAAGTTTTGAGGTGACTTAAATTGTACCCCCTGAGACTGCATGAATATGAGTGCTTGACTCAACAATGACAAATGTGGTTGGTGTTGAACAAATATTGGCACGTTAGTGAGAAGTTTTCAGATTTTATAAAATAAGTAAGACAAAACAAGACCCCCCCCCTTTTCAATATTTGAGGTCAATGTTGCAAGTAGCTCTAAATGGCACCTGGGCTTAATGGGTGCACTTACTCTAGTTCTTTTGAGGCTTGCTGTACAGAAGAAATATTATTCAAATATTTAACCTAATGGTGCACCCTGAAATTCTGAAAAAAATCTTTGGGAAAAAACTAACCTTGTTTTAAAATCAGGTTTCTTGTTTTTCTTTTATCTTTGGGTTAAAATAATTATTGACCTTGACTTTTGCAGGTTTTCACCAGAGGCGGCATCTAGACGAGGTTTGAGCACGGCAGAAATGAACGCAGTAGAAGCCATACACAGAGCAGTGGAGTTCAATCCACATGTACCCAAAGTGAGCCATGCACCAACGGCCCTCAAACATCACAGCCCACTTTCAGTCAAATGCAGACCCCCTTAAATTTCTTTTGCCAAATGGCAACAAACTCAACCACCCTCAAACTTCACACCGCAACATTAGCCAAATGCCATCACCTCTCAAATATCATCAGCCAAATGCTGACACATCTGAAACACAACAGCCAATGGTCAGCCAAATACCAATAACCTTAAACCAACAATCCTCAAACATCGGACAAACACCAGCACCAGACAAACGTCACAACCTATTATCAGTCACCATGCCCATGCTATGCCCATCATGCCTACATCATAGCCATAATCAGCCTAACACCATTACCATTCAGTCATTACAGCCCATTGTACCAGCCCAACACCCCACGATCAACAGCCAAAAATTGACACCCCATCAATCATAACAGCCCATCATTAGCCAGACACCAGCAGCCTTTAAACATCACAGCTCTTTGCCAGCCAATAACAGAAACTCTTTAATAATCAAAGTCCACCATCAGCCAAACCAAAAACTTAAAACAAATCAAAGCCCATTGTCATCCAAACACCAAGACCTGTCAAACTTATATACAGCCAAACACAGATGCCTCTCATACATCACAGTCCTTTTTATAACACCATCACCACTTAAACATCACAACCCATCATTAGCCAAACACCAACTGCACCAACTTCCTGTAGCTCAAGTGGTAGAGCATTGCGTTTGCAGCGCAAAGGTTGTGAATTCAATCACAGGGAACACAAGTACTGATAAAAATGTATACCTTGAATTCACTGTAAGTTGCTTTGGATTGAAGCTTCTGCCAAATGAATAAATGTAAAACATCACAGCCCATTATGACATATGCAACAACTGTCCCAAATATCAATGCCCATTATCACATACTTATTACATAATCTGATTATTTTCTTTCCGCAGTACCTTTTAGAGATGAAGAGTTTAATACTACCCCCAGAGCACATTCTCAAACGAGGTGACAGTGAAGCCATAGCTTATGCTTTCTTTCACCTGCAGCACTGGAAGAGGGTGGAGGGCGCACTTAACTTGCTTCACTGCACCTGGGAGGGAAGTGAGTATGCATGCGTGTTTACTAATTTCAAGCTGTTCTGGTCAGTTTTAAACACTGCTATGGATCTCACACACAGAATAATGTTAAATAGCTGGACTAACATGATATCTTTTAGATTATTTAAATCTAAAAGTTTTAGGCACCATCAAAATAACATTAAAAGATGGTAAACAAATGTTTTGATATGTTTGATGTTACAAAGTACAAGCATGGTGGAAAGCACTGTTGCCCCACATGGGCCATTCTGCGAAGTGTTAAGTCTGGGCCACATCAAGCCCACAGTTGTTTGTTAGTCAACGTCTGGCCAGTTTTTTTTTTTTGCTGGTTGACCTAGTTTTAACAGTGTGTTTTCACCACTGGCTATAGTTGGTCATTGTCAGTGGATTTTCATTCAAATCAATGTTGGACCTTGTTAGTTAGTTAACTTTGAATGGCTTAGTTTATATCTAATATAAGTTGTATACAGTTATATATACTTATTTGAGAATGTTATATAACTTATATTATATGTTACATATTGTTTTATATTATGTAAGATTTGTAAATATTTATTAGCAATTTTTTTATTTTATTTCAATTATATACACTCACCTAAAGGATTATTAGGAACACAATGCATTTGTTCAATGCATTTAGGGGTGTGGTCCTGGTCAAGACAATCCCCTGAACTCCAAACTGAATGTCAGAATGGGAAAGAAAGGTGATTTAAGCAATGTTGAGCGTGGCATGGTTGTTAGTGCCAGACGGGCCGGTCTGAGTATTTCACAATCTGCTCAGTTACTGGGATTTTCACAAACAACCATTTCTAGGGTTTACAAAGAATGGTGTGAAAAGGGAAAAACATACAGTATGCGGCAGTCCTGTGGGTGAAAATGCCTTGTTGATGCTAGATGTCAGAGGAGAATGGGCCGACTGATTCAAGCTGATAGAAGAGCAACTTTGACTGAAATAACCACTTGTTACCACCAAGGTATGCAGCAAAGCATTTGTGAAGGCACAAGACACACAACCTTGAGGCGGATGAGCTACAACAGCAGAAGACTCCACCAGGTACCACTCATCTCCACTACAAATAGGAAAAAGAGGCTATAATTTGCATAAGCTCACAAAAATTGGACAGTTGAAGACTGGAAAAATGTTGCCTGGTCTGATGAGTCTCGATTTCTGTTGAGACATTCAAATGGTAGAGTCAGAATTTGGCGTAAACAGAATGAGAACATGGATCCATCATGCCTTGTTACCACTGTGCAGGCTGGTGGTGGTGGTATAATGGTGTGGGGGATGTTTTCTTGGCACACTTTAGGCCCCTTAGTGCCAATTGGGCATCGTTTAAATGCCGCGGCCTACCTGAGCATTGTTTCTGACCATGTCCATCCCTTTATGACCACCATGTACCCATCCTCTGATGGCTACTTCCAACAGGATAATGCACCATGTCACAAAGCTTGAATCATTTCAAATTGGTTTCTTGAACATGACAATGAGTTCACTGTACTAGAATGGCCCCCACAGTCACCAGATCTCAACCCAATAGAGCATCTTTGGGATGTGGTAAGGCAGTGTCACGACTTTAGCTGCGATTTCAAAGACGAGCGAGACAAGAACAAGAAACAAGAAACACGCAACATCAATACTTTGTGCACACAAACAATAACCGACAAAGAACAACAACAGGGACCAGTATATACACAAGAATAAATGAACATTAACGAGACACAGGTGAGCACAATTAACAAAACAAACCAAAATACGAAACATGGTGGGGGTGAACAGAAACAAGACCAAACCAAGTGATGTTACAGATAGGCCTGAGATGACCTATTGTCTAGCAGTGTGTAATGAGATTAATCCACATTTGGTTGAACAAAACAAAACAGGAAAAAGAGAGTAATGAAGTACATCATTGCAATAACAATTTGTATTAATTAAGCAAACCAGACAGACATCATCTTAAGTCATACCCAGAACAAATGTATTGAAATGTACTAAATGCCATTCTCCTCTCTCACCATGTCTTGCAGGCAATGCAGATTTTCAACTACATCTTCAGTGTCCTCTTCAATTTTAAGATGAAGTCTTTTTGCTGGCTGTGACTTGACTGGTGTTGAACTAAATGGCAGTGAAGCTGCAGTAGCCATAGTGCCAACAGCCTGTATGCATGTCAACAAAATAAAGTCAGTCTCTGAATGTATATTGACTAAGGAGGAATACAAAATTGAGTGTTAATTCATTCTAAACAGAATACAATTATGTAATTGATTGACAAACAGGATAACAGTGAAGATTATCTTGAAGGATTAAACACATAAATAATATAGAACAACTTCTTTACAGTAACTCAATTACAATCACAAGCTATTTTCATGCAGAACAGTGGGACACTGAATTAACTCTGTTTCGGTGCTGTGGTCCAAAAGTGTTGTTCCCCTAGACTGGGTTTCCTGAAGATCCATCTGACAGCCTCTCTTGTATCCTGGGGAAGAAAGTGTGACGTATCAAAACTCTGAAAAATATCAGAGAAGTTTACTCTCGTCTTTTCACATTGTTATCTGTGCTAAGGCGCTGAATATATGGATATTGATAACGCTTGTTTATGCTAGCCGTACACACATCAAAATGATGTTCTAATTTTAACAATTCATAAAAACGAATCTAACAATGGAATACTTACAGTTTGCAATGATTGTTAAGCTTGATGTGGTAGCGTCAAGCGCTGAGAGAAGTCATCAGGTTTGTAAACGTATAATGAGCAGAGCAAAGTAATAATCTGTGGTTAAATATCATGGGAGTCCATGCTTATACAACTAAGAGAGCAGCACACCTGAAAATGTGACTCACCATTTTGCCTTCACTGTATCACTGCTGCAGTAACTGTAGCAGGAGCGGATGTATGCAAATTATTATCATGGGGAGGAGTGAGACACTTATGACATCATGAGAATCCCTTTTCCAGATTGAGCCAATTTTAGGCACAAATTATTAAAACAAATGTATATACAATGGAGTGATTCAAAATGTCTAGAACTTTCCTATGTTCTTAAAGGCGGATATATTGCCATTTTTCGACAAGACAAGGAAAAGACATCATTTGACTCTAGATCCCCTATTAAAAAAGCTTGTTGGTTTATGGGAGGGTAGTGAATCCGGACTGCCAACTAAAACAGTACTTCTCCGAGACTCAGTTATGTCAGTTAACATAATGAAAGTGAAAGTGAATTTTTTTCTCAGTTATGGTTGCCCATAACCAAAATGTGACCTCTGCATTAAACCCATCCTTCGTGAGGAGTGAACACACACGCCCGGAGCAGTGGGCAGCTACTACTGCAGCGCCTGGGGAGCAATCACAGGTTAGGTGCCTTGCTCAATGGTACCTCAGTTGTTACCTGTTGATACCTGCTGGCGCTGGAATCGAACCAGCAACCTACTGATTACAAGCCTGACTACAGACCACAACTGCCCAAGATACCTAATATGATAGGTAATATGATAGGTATCATATTAGACAGGATGTGCCTATCCAGTTTACATTGAGATGCCACATAGAAATATAACATCTTATGGGACAAAAATATGAGTATGTGCAATAACACTTAAAATATACACAAAAAATGTCTGAACATTACACAGTGTAAGAGAATGAAACAGAAAACAGACTATGACTATTATATCAATATATTTGCTAGGGTTAATTATGGTTATAATTTACTGTAATAACAATTTTCAAAACCCTAAGCTAAGCTAAGTTAAATATCAGCCGTCTCCCAGTAAGCAAACCAACAGTTACATGGAACCAAAACTCCAATGATGTATAGATGGAGAAAGCAACCTGGGCAGAGACCAGTTCTCCTCTGGTATGTTAAAGCTGCAATTTGTAACTTTTCTGTATAGAAACAGAGCACTGGTAATAGTGATTTATAATTATATATAGCTAGTTTAGGGGTTGGTAAACATGTTAATAAGAAGATTAAATAAAGTCCATATTAATCCCATTCTGGTCATCCCATCCCGTCTTCGCCACCATCCGACCCCGACAAAGCTGTCTACGGGACCTTGGGGAAAAGAAAACTAAAGACAGACAGATTTAATGAAAGCCAGCACATCTGTTCAGATGGGAAGTATACACAGGTTCCGGTTTACCTATTTAATGTAGCCTAACAATTCCTTAAGGGATTTGAGTTATAAATCTATTATACCATGTGTAGGCTAAATTAAAGAGGTGAGTCTTGAATCTAGATTTAAACTGACATAATGTATCTGCCTCCCGGAAAACACTGGGTAAACTTTTCCAGAGTTTGGCTGCCAAATATGAAAGATCTACCACCCACACTTGATTTTGAAATTTTACATATTATCAACTGGTCAGAAATTTAAAGGACTGAAATATGAGAGGAGCTCGCTCAGAGACTGAGGGGCAAAACCTTTAAGGGCCTTGTAGGTGTTTCAGTTCAATGCAAAATGGTGAGCCAGATGTGCTGCTCTCCCTGGCTGTACAAACAGTGTGGAAAGTTTTCATTACTTTCCCACCGAAATAAATGGTGTGGTGATATATGGTTACTGTTTATTTTTAATCAGATTCCCAAGACATTCAGCCCCAGATTATTACTTTGCTCTGCTCAGCTTCTCTCAACATTTGACACTACCACATAAAGTTCAACAGTCATTGCAAGCTGTAAGTATTATGTTGTTAGATTACTTTTTATAATTGTTAAAATTAGAACATAGGTTTTGATGTGTATTTCGGCTAGTGTTGGAACTGTAAACAAACGTTAGCAACATCCATTGATTTACCACTGTTGCGAATGCAATATGTTAGAAATACGAATACAGCAAAGATTTTCACAAGAAAAGCACACAAATTAATCCAGAATAGGCAAATGAGAAACAAGGAACAATACGCTTTGTAACATTTAACAAGAACTGACCAAGAAACAATGACATGAACCGATATAAATACACAATCCACCACAACATGAGTAATAAGTAGACTAAACCAAATACATGAAATTGGCGGGGGTGAACAGAAATAGGACCAAACAAAAAGACAACTAATATGTTACAACCGCCTTAGCACATATACACATGTATTCATATTTATTCAATATATATTCAGAGCCAATACAGGCTATTGGCACTATGGCTACTGCAGCTTTAAAAAAACTTCATCTTGAATTTGAAGATTACATTAAAGATGTTAAGATGAAGATGAAAATTGGCTTTTAGTTCATTTTAATACATTTGTTCAAAATGCTCTTTTTATACATAAAATGATACATTTTATGATTTAAGATGATGTCTGCCTAAGTTTCTTAACTAATATAATGTGTTATTGCAAAAGTGTACTTCATTACTCTCTTTTTCTGTTTTGTTTTGCTTTGTATTTAGCAACCAAATGTGAATTAGTCAGCATTCAATAATAATAAACTTTTGTCCCAATCATGCTGTCATGCTAATATTAATCCTTGACTTTACAGCATGGCTCAAATCTATTTGAAATAGTTCTCTTTTCATTTCAAACAGAGCCAAGAGTTGCTGGTGTGCACTGTTAGCCATAGATTACCCCAATCCTGAAGCCTCCATTCATAAGCAGTATTTACATTTAGACTATAGTTCAAGTTCAAAATTTGTCACATACACAATCGTACAGAGTATGATATGTAGTGAAATGATCAAATCAACCCATCCACACATAATACAAACATACATGAATTAACAAGAGTGGGGTAGACATGATGGGAAGATAGTAATATAAAGAAATACAGCA
>JBAJNP010004520.1:0-10480 GCA_036877545.1 Yasuhikotakia modesta | reverse complement strand
AAAAAAAAAGAATAACTTGCGTCCAGGGACGTAATACTATCTTACGCTACTTCAGGTTGTGTCCTTGAAGCCTGTGCTTACCAGCTAGAACCAGTGTTCGCAAAAATATTTAACCACTTTTTAACCCATTTGATGATCCTCATGTGCTTTAAAGAGTCCCATCATTGTTCTTGTCTCAAAGAAATCCCATTCTGCTTCCCTCAATTTCAAGTTCAAATTTTATTTGTCACATACACAATCGTACAGAGTATGATATGTATTGAAATGATCAAATCAACCCATCCACACATAATACAAACATACATGAATTAACAAGAGTGGGGTAGACATGATGGGAAGATAGTAATATAAAGAAATACAGCATCACATGAGGAAAGGTGAGGCGAGAAAAAAAGGCCAACCCCCAGACTATGCTCCAAGAGAAGCACAGTGTGGGAACATGAAAAAAACACCTCAGCTAAAGAAGCACATTGTCAGGACACTTCACAACATTTAGACAAGGTAAAAGTCTTTGGGGTTGGGGGGGATCCAGCGTAGGCGAGCAGCCATCCAGTCCCTGCAGCTGCTGAACAGCGCTGGGCGAGACCCGTCTGCCAGGTTGGCAGGAAGGTGGGGGCAAGGAATGCAGAGCGTCTCGGTTTTTACAAGCTTACACGCAACATTGTTCTGATGTTGGTCGGAGGAAAAGAAACCAAGAACAGCGACACTTTGAGCTGACGTGTTTTTATTGACAATCTCCTTACCGCTGGCGCTCATCATGCGCGCGGCCTAATGTCACCTGCGATGACGCAACCGAACTGAGAGCGACGCAACCTGCCTGTGTAGATCTGATTGGCTGTTTGCGTGTCATCGGCAGCACGCGCTCATTCTTTAAAACATTCTTTCCTTACATATCATGTTGTGTACGATTATCTATATGACAAAATTTGAATGGTGATTTTATATCACAGAACATGTCATATTCTGTGATAAAGTTTCCTGCCTTTTTTAATAAAAATAATAAGAGCGATTGTCTGATGTGCATAATAATGTGTTTGGTATAATGTATGTCTAGTGCATGTCTCGATGACTAGAGACACTCTGACAAAAAAAGTAAAATATTTTTGATCCTAGTTTAATTTGTCCTAAAAGATTATTACTGTTAGCCTGTTAATAAATATAATGGCTTGCATATGCAGTGGTCTCCAGGCATCTCTTTGCTAAACCTTTATGCATCGATTTGAAATTTGTAGGCGTCATTGTCAAAACATCCTGACCACTTCAAAATCAAGATGGCACCAACTATTGGCTAGTAGTTATAAATCACTATAAGTTGCAATCGGTAACTTTTCTTTTTCTAATCTTACTGTCTGTTTGTGCTATTGATGGGCTTGATCACATATGGGGGCAGTTGTGATTTACTGGTTAAGGAATCGGTGGGTAAGTGGGTAATCAGTGGGTTGCTGGTTTCGATTCGTTTCCAGCATGTGCAGGTAACAACTGAATTGCTTTTAAACAGACGTCTAACACGGAAAGCATTCGTTAAGGTGCTTAAACCCCGATAATCACTTGTAGCTATATTTATTCTTCTGCTTTTTGCTGTTCCAAATTTATGGCAGCCCATAGGACCCTATATAGAAAAGTTATGAAATTTGGCACACTGATAGTGAACCATCTCAAATGGTCTCTTTAGATTCCTTAAGGCATGCTGGGTCAAACAACATGTGATGTCCCTTGATATGTGATGTTTTATGTGATTATAAATGCAATGTTTAACAAAGGCTTTTCTTAATTTTTTTTTCTTAGTATTATGTCCAAAAATGATTTTTTAGTACAATTGATGGGCTTGACCCTGTAATTTTTGCTAGCAGCTGTATTTAATATTTTCATTATTACTCTGTTTTCCTTAGGATTAACTGAGATCAAGCATGAAAAGTGCTTTGGAATCGTTATTCTTATTTTTAGTTTTATTCCCATTTTTTGTTTTTTAATTTTTTCTGGGTTTTTGGTCCCCTTAGCATGCTGAGAAAGGCATATGGGTGGGCAGAGGGGCTTGTTAACACCCACTGGTACGGGGGAAAAAATCATGCTGTTACTAAACATACATGCTCACAACTGTATAAACCTGGGTTTCCATATTGGGCATGATGACCCAAGCAACATCAACTCTACATTAGCTTCACCCTTTAAGAAGTCATCCCTTTTTTTTTTTTTTTTTTAAGATCATGAAAAGGCGTGAATTTCTAAAAATTACTTCTTAAAAAGGTCTAGTATGCCAAGTCATTGAAAAATCAATATTGCGAAGGGATTTTTAAAATATTTTGAACGGCAGCCATAGCAAATTGGTAAAAGTACAGTACAATCAAAACATGTCACTTAAAACTTACAAGAATCATTATAAATTTCCCCCATTTGCTTTTTATTGGATTAAAAAAGTGTCCAACAGCGTCTAGTTGGACTGACATTGACGTCAGTCTTTTCTGTTTTATAGACCTTTGAAAAAATCCTTATTGCAAACAGAGGTGAGATCGCTTGCAGGGTGAGTGATTGTTTATCAATAAAATTGTTTTTTAAAACAAAATAGTTTTTTGGTTTTTGTAGTTTCATAGGTTTTAACTTTTCCCTGATTTATAATTAATATAGTGTAAGTAACTTGGGTATGTTAAATGTCTGAAACAAAAGTGTATTTGGAATATAATGAAAGTAATGTTATGTAGAAAAATTTTCATTTTAAATGAAACAAAACTTCCAAAATGTGTTTTATCAGTAAAAAAGTGAGCTAAGATTGTATTAAATACATGATTTTAAAACAAGATTAACCAGATGCAATGCACTGTTGAACGTTGAACTGATTCTACTGCTAGCCTATTTAACCTGTTTGTTCAATATAATCATTTACCAGTTGATTGGCATCCTTTAGCTTATAGACAACCAACAGGAAATACGTCTTGTATGTGACAAGCTTGCAGAAACATTTTTATTTTTTTTCACAGGTGATTAAAACATGCAAGAAAATGGGCATCAAGACAGTTGCTGTTCACAGTGATGTGGACTCTAGTGCTGTAAGAATAATTACTCTTCTCATGTACTGTGAATGCAAATGAACAGTGGTGTTCAAAAGTCTGTGCATGCTATCAATAAATGAAAAAGGAAGTGATACACATAGATAGATGGGTGGGTAGATGGGTAGATAGCTACGGTGAGGTCGGTGGATAGCTATGGAGAGGTCGGTGGATAACTACGGAGAGGTAGGTGGCTAGCTACGATGGATAGCTACGAAGAGGTGGATGGATGGCTGGCTACGGAGAGGTGGGTGGATGGCTACAGAGAGGTGGGTGGATGACTATGGTTGGTAGCTACGGTGAGGTGGGTGAGTAGCTACATTGCATGGCTACGGAGAGGTGGGTGTGTAGCTATGGAGAGGTTGGTGGATAGCTACAGTGGGTTGCTACAGTGATATAATAAATTATATCTCCTTGATATATATCTATTATATCTTCTTGATATAATAAAATAAACCTGTCTTTTTGCTGTTGTGTCTCAGGTGCATGTAAAGATGGCAGATGAAGCTGTGTGTGTTGGACCTGCCCCTACTAGTCAGAGTTACCTGAACATGGATGCTCTCATGATGGCCATCCAACAGACTGGAGCTCAAGCTGTAAGTATGGGTGTTTAAGATTGGTATTCATAGCACCTGTGGAGTCTTTGTAAACATTATTATGACTTATTATGATGATACCCTAGCATATCATATCAATATTTACACATATTTTTCTGTAATGTCAATAAAATGGGTGATACAGTGGAGCTGTTGAGTAATGCTGTCCCCCAAATACCTTTAAAACCATACTTGCATAATGAGAAGTTTAGACATATATGGATGAGTAATGTATAGGGAATATTTCTCTTTTAAGGTTCACCCAGGCTATGGATTCCTATCTGAAAATAAGGAGTTTGCAAGGAGACTGGTTAGTATGTATTTTCCCTGAAAGTAAAAGGTATGAGCAAAGGTAAAGGAAAACAATAATTATAGTTTAGTTTATTATTGAAATATTTTTGTGCTAGAGTTGGTGGCAGATTAGACATTTTTGTTATTGTAGTAGTTTATTGAAGTGTTGCAGTAACAGTGCATGTCAGAATGAACCTCGAATGATATAAACATGAAATTTTTATACTGTTAGGTAAACTTGTTTCTAGCCTCCCCCCTCTCCCATGTATATTGCTTTTCTTTTCTGCAGAAATTGTTACAGGTGATCACCCAAATCGTTGGTGATATTGTCGTCTGACCAAGTGTTTTCTTGATTGTGTATTACAGCCACATATCTCTTTGATCAAAGTTGATTCAAAGTCTCTCTCTCACGTCCTTATTTGAACAAAATTATTGTTAAATAAGCCTTTTAGGATTTGAGCTTGTCATCATTTTCATCTTGGAGTAGAATCCTGTTTGGAGGCAGACTGTAATTTAACTATTTACATTTAGTCATTTGGGAGATGCTTTTATCCAAAGTGACTTAAAGTGAATTCAATGTAGGTCTATCTAATTATTATTATTAATATTATTAATAATAAAATAATTTGACCATAGTACATAATGTTACCATATTACTGCTATTTTGACGTGCTCCGAATTACACGCACACTTCTGCCGTTATTGACCAAATTATTCATGATTATGTCTTTCCCCATAATTTATCGGCTCTAATTCAATGTATACTTTTTTTTTGTATTCGTTCTTGTGTTTCCTGGGATTAAACCTACAACCTTTGCACTGCTAAAGCAATGCTCTACCAGTTGAGCTATTGGAAGGCTCATTGTTAGCACCAGTCATTGTCACACTCACACACAGTAATTTAGCATTAATAATTTACAGCTGTACCCCCTCAATACAAATTTAAAGTGCAAGTGCAACTTAAAGACAAAAAGGCTAAAATAACGAGGGCCAGTAATTTTTTTCCTTGCATAATCTTTTTTCCTTGCATAATCATATTTACAAAAACAATCTTCCTCAATATTTTATTAGGAAAAATTTTATTGAAGGAACTCAATAGTGTACAATTAGTTTAATTATGTGTGCGTGTGTGTTTTCTAATTGTAACTTTAAAACTGCAATTATGCTAATTTAAATGGTCAACTTCAACCACAAGCGATATAAATAAAAATCTCATTTGCACTAAATGTACACAAAACAAATATACAAAGAGGTTAGAAACAAAGAGGTTAGTTACTCTAAGGATATCTGTTTTAAATAGCAGGTGTCAAAGTTGAAAGCCTGATAACAGCTAACTGATACATTTTTGGGACATATCCCAACACCAGTGCTGAATTAATAATACTATTCAAAGGATAAATAGTTTCAGCAGACTGGTAGTTATAGGATCAAGCATGTATTTTGTTGAATTAGGTGATTCAATTTTTGACAGTTCATCTATATATGTAATAGAGATTGACTGGAGTTTTTCTTTGGGCAAAATATGATTTGCCTGCATTATGCAATTTGCGATTATGCTGCATTTAAGACATTTATAAAATCACTGCTGTGATATTTCCAACTGTCAAAAGCTGTTGATGTTTTACTTTTGGGAAATTTGGTCACTGTCAATTATGTTTATTTTCTTTAAAAGTTTTTTTTTAAAGATCTGTAGTAGATTTTTAAGGCTTTGAAGCACTCATCTTTTGTGTGTACAGAATTCCTTTAGTTTTGTTTGCTTGCAGTGGCACACATTTTCGGGCTGCTCTATTTAGTTTGATTACGGTTGTTTTATGTTTTGCTGTCTTGTATCTTCTTTAAGTGTAGAAAAACTATTTTAAATGAAGGTGTTCAAAAAGAGGGAATCCAAATTTTCTGTTTATAACATATTTTGTTGTCATGCAGTAAGAAATTAGCTGTTTTTATTGTCTATGTCAATTTCCAATACATACATAACCAACTTTGATGATAAAAAATGTGCTCTGTTTCTTCTCGCTTTTCTACAGTTGGCAGAAGGAGTAACCTTTATTGGTCCTGACACACATGCCTTACAGGCCATGGGGGATAAGATCGAGAGTAAACTTATTGCCAAAGCTGCCAAAGTCAACACCATTCCAGGCTTTGATGGAGTGGTCAAGGTCAGGGCATTATTTGGGATCTTTTATTCTGTCACACTTTAACCTAGTAACAGACACCCGGAACAGTTTATTTTAATAAACAGAATGGCTCTTAAATATTATGGTCTTAAATTACTTCAGAGATAGTGTTACTATCTGTTAACACATCACCAATGACCCTGTAATGATTGTAAAGTTTTTTAAGGGTTTGTGTTTTTATTTTCATAAGGATTATATACAGTTCTTTCCTTTCATTTGACTTTGTTTTAAAAAGGTATGAAATCTATAGTCTCGGAATTAATATCCTGCTTTGTCATCTGTTGAAGTAACCAAATTATCATCCAAATTATCATTTTCCAGTGGAAAATTATATGCTTTTTTTGTTCTATTTTAGGATGCTGAGGAGGCTGTGAGAATTGCGGCAGAGATTGGTAAGGATCGTTTAAAGTGATGATGTTAACTACAGTCTTGCATTTATTAGAAAACTATCCTTTGCAGGCTACCCTGTTATGATCAAAGCATCTGCTGGTGGAGGTGGTAAAGGAATGAGGATTGCTTGGAATGAAGAGGAAACCAGGTATAACATGAAAAATGGAGATTCACTACTATTTAATATTGTAGCTTGACAGACATGATGAACAACATTGTCATTTTTACAGCATTTCTATGCATTATTAGGCTAATTAGATAAATATGTCAAGATGTGTGGAATAAATTTGTTCTGATATCTTGCTGTACAGTCACTGCTCTAGTGACAATGGTCTTGTATTGGAAATATATTTATGTATTTGGTCATTGTTGGTAAAACAAACCCCCCCACTTTAGCCAAGTCCCCGCTATTCTCATGTCTGTAGGCTTTTGCCCACACATAGCAATCAAAAATTTAGATGTGTGTGCCGAATTTTATGGTTTTAAGCATACTAAGAGTTTCAAATACACTCAAATATAGTTTTAAATTTAAATGCATTACCACAGCAACATTACTTACGATATCCAGAAATCTTTCACAATTTTCCATCGGCCATGTCTTTATTCTAATCAAGTTTAAAGCTACTTGGGTAGCTTTACCCGACTTACAATTGTTTTAAACCAGGACTTGCAATACCCACATATAAATAATCTTGCCCCACGTCCAAACATGTGGCTCAATTTAAATCACTATATTAGAACAGACAATATGAGATACTTACTGACTTCCATTTTATGCCATAAATGTATTTCCTTGCCATGGGAACATTCTCTGCTTTCCACAGCTTGCTTTTTATTTGTACAGTGAGCTAAACCTTAAAACCTTTAGTGAGAACTAACTTGTACAAATGTGACTGTCATACACATAGTCATAATAATTTGAGTAATCACTCTGAGAGGATTTGATGCCAAATAATATACTTTATTATCAGAGATATAAAGCTGAGGCAGTCTGTAGAACCTCTCTGTCTGGCTTTCCGTTCCATGTTGTTTATACAAACGGAAATCAAAATTGAGAAATAATTTGTAAATGCTTTTTTTTAAATTTTAATCTTTTTAGATTTTAATAATGCAACCTTTTAAATTGTTTAAAATTATGTCTAAAAATATAATGTTCTAAATGTTAAGGATTTTTTTGTTGTGGCCATAACACACTGGTAGAATGGTGTTTACAAAATAAGGTTACAGCAGTAAAAATTTCTAGGAGGTATACAGGTCAGAATGACTTCATCCATCTGCGGCCAGAGGACCAATCACTAGGCTCTCACACTGCTCTGCTGTGATTATGGTCTACTCTTCCTTAAGTCTCTTCCACAGTATGGTGACTGTAGCACACAGAGCTATTCAGTCTCTGCAGCACACAGAGCTTGCATAGCTTCTTCCAAGCCGTTACGGTTACTGCCAAAAATGGGGCGCATACTATAATTCTGGGCTATTCAATTGGCGGCCCTCAATACACAGTGTATGCACATTACGTTACATACACACCTGATTTCAATGCTCGTGTTCCAAAATACAACATTTGGGGTCCTATATTGTTGTTGTTTCAGAGTCCCTTCCTTTGTCCCACAGCAAAATTAAAAATAGTTTAGTACTAGTAATTGTTATAATAACAATTATAACAGTAATAATTTGTGTACACTGTTTCTGTTAGTAATTTACTGTTTTAAGTGTCCATTTCATTATAATATTTAGATTTATCATAGATAATTGAACGTGCACATGAATTTTAAGTTTGACACATCTTTGACACATTTCAGCATTTAAAATGTACATGAAAGTAACACAATAGTTACTTTCCCTAGTAACTACTTACTTTTATAATTTGTACTTAAAATAAAATATAACTCTGTAACTAATTCAGTTACTTTTTGGGAGAAGCAACTGTAACTAATTACTTTAAAGAAACATTTCCAACACTGGTGTCATATAATAGGTGCTGCAGGGCCTCACCTCCCATCAAATTTTCTTTATCAAAAAATTAAAAGCTATTTAAGCAAGATGTGGTATGTAACATAGCACAGTCTAGAGACACCCACTAAAAAATGTATGTAATTAGGGGAGGGGGGCTGTAACGATTGCTCAGGAGACGCAGGATCCATACACAGCAAAACTTTATTTAACACAAGGTAAACAAACAGGCAAGGGTCAACACCAGCGAACACACAGGTAAACCAAGAGCGTAAAACAACGTCTAGGCAAGGGTCAGGGCAGACAGCTAGCAACAGGGATATCCAAACATACAGGCAGGGTCAAAAAGGCAGGCAGCAAGAATCCAAAAATGAGGGACAGTCCAAGATAATACACAGAAATACACAATCCAGGGAAATGCTCATAAATGTTCGCTATAGTGGCAAAACCAAACAGGTGTTTAGATTAGGGTCATGGGAATTGTAGTTTGTTAGTATTCTGGAGAGGGCTCCTGCTGGTGGCAGCTAGCTAACGGCTCCCGACGTGAGGATCAGCCCTGTGCTGGGTCTACCATGAGGCCTAGGTGCTGGCCGATCTGGGAACTGTTGTTGGAAGTCCTCGATGAGGGAAGGATCCAGGATGTCGCTGTCTGGAACCCAGGACCTCTCCTCCAGACTGTATCCCTCCCAGTCGACCAGGCCAGGGAAACAATGGTGGTTGGAAACCCAGTTTGCATTGAAATGGGGTTAGGTTAGTGGCTGGTTTGCAGATGGAATTTTGTGCGTATTCTGCCCATAAGAGATAGCAACTCCAATCTGACTGATTGTTATGACAGTAAATGTGTGAGAAAGTGGGTGAACTCCTGGTTTAACCTCTCATCTTGCCCATTGGATTGTGGGTGATACCCTGAGGTGAGACTGACATTGATGTTCAACATCTTGCAGAATGCAGACCAGACTCTAGGTGGACTAGGTGAGACCAGGGACGCTGTGGAATAGGCAGGGGCTGGAGTAGGCCTGCAGGAGAATGTTGAGGAGATTTTGAAATATTGCAACCTTCACAGTTCTTGACAAAGTCTATAGTATCAGCTTGCATTGAAGGCCACATCAGAACTTATTGGGTAATAACTGGAGAGTGGCTGTGATACCTGGATGACTGGAACTGGGCAAGGAGTGGATTTGATTGAGTACTTTAGTGCACAGAGTTTGGGGCACATAAGTGAGGTTATCTGGACATTTGGATGGTGAGGGAACTTGAGACTGGGCCTAATCTCAGTCATGAGGTCCCATTGGATGGGTGAAATGACAAGATGGGCAGGAAGAATGTTTTCTGAGGTAGGATGAGCACATTCAGATTTGTGTTGTCTTGAGAGGGCATCAGCTTTAGAGTTCTGAGAGCCAGGTCTGTATGTTACTTGAAAGTTAAAACGTGTAAAGAGCAGAGCCCAGTGTGCCTGGCGGTAATTTAAACGTTTCGCTGACCTGAGGTATTCAAGGTTTCTGTGATCTGTGAGGACTGTAAATGGAAGCTTGGACCCCTCGAGCCAGTGTCTCTATTCTTCAATGCCAACTTCATGGCAAGCAGCTATCTGTTCCCCACATCATAATTTTGCTCTGCAGAACTTAGTTTATGGGAGAAAATGTGGGGAACATCCTGGGTGGATCACCGTGTCTATGGGAAAGCACAGCTCCTACTCCTGTACTGGAGGCGTCAACCTCAACCACAAATTCTCTCTCTGGGTCTGGATGATGCAGAATAGGTGCAGAGGTGAAACGCTCCTTTAACTTCTGAAAATAATTGATTGCTATAGGAGACCAAGACAAATGGTTAGTTCCCTTTTTTACCATGGCTGTTAAAGGGGCTACAACCATGCTAGAGTACCTTATGAAGTGGCGGTAAATGTTAGCAATCCCCAAGAAGCATTGAAGTTCTTTCAGGGTTTTTGGTTAGGGCCAGTTTGGCACAGAATTGAGTTTCTTCTCCCCCATAACGACCCCCTCTGGTCTAATCACATAGCTTAGGAATGAGACCTGGGTAG
>JBAJNP010004519.1:0-33131 GCA_036877545.1 Yasuhikotakia modesta | reverse complement strand
CATAATGTATATTAGGACTTCATAATGCCTTTTTTATGATGTCATAATGGTCTATTATGATGTCATATTTGCAAATTATGTAAACAGTAAAACAGTATTAAACAGTATTCGTTCATATGTCATTTACTCAATAACTGTCATTTACTCAACTGTGTGCCTGTGAGCTTCCAGTAAAAAATGAATGAACAGTGTGTGTGTGTAGTGGCATGGATTAAAGTGCTTCACAATATATAACTTATTTTGTTGAATATATAACACACAATAATTTATGTAAACATAAAATACACACATTATAACACATATACATACATAGATGGGCTGTGGTTATAAGTTTAATATGAATTTTTACTCCGATTAGTTGCATTAATCTCGTTCATTACCACATCTGATCCTGGATCCTCTGTGACGGCTGGGTTGCCTAAAATTACAGACAGACAATCAATTCAAAGTACATTTTGTGCACATTTATCTGAAGGTACCAAATCCTCAGGCCAATGCAGAAAATTCAATTATTTAAAAACAGACAAATATTCTTACATATAATTAATAATCTTGTTTACTCTCTGAATGCTAATCTTATAAAAGCTACAATCCAAAACTTTTTGGGGATAAAAATAAATAAAAATCAGTTATTGAGCAATACGATACGTAATGAAAAATGTAATAAGTTTCAAACAAAGATAAAAAGTTAAGGAGTGCAGCTTTAGGAAAGTTTTGTTGATGGTAAATTAATAATGTCTCTTTTATAATATACATAATGGTTGTGTTGATTATCTTTAAAATACATGCTTTGTTTTTATTTTATATAAATCATCAGGCAGAAAGTGTACGACTAACACAGGAATTCCTAGGTGAAACAGGAAGTGTTAGATACTTAAACTTTACCGCTAGCGTCACCTGTTGTTTCACATTAGAATTGCACTGAACAAACATTAACAGTTAAAAACCACAGTGTTAAGCCAGTTACACAGGTAATACTTACTAATGCCCATAGGCACATCAGAGGTTAGGCTGTCATTGTGCAAGAAAGACAAGCTGGAATTGTTGGACTGTGTTGACGAAGGCCTTTTGTTTGAAGCTTTTTTAATCCTTTGAGTTGCTGTCCGACTCCATTCTGTTGCGTGAAATAAAGCAGGGAGTTAACCTGAATAAATCCATGAAAAAACAACTCGCATGAACATACAGAATCGTCGAACCTGAGTTTTCCGGTAGCCTGTATTTTCCACAACACAGATATGTCCTCCATTGTCGTCTCACATTTTCTTTCATGGCACAGTGGTACACAAAGATGAACAGTCCTGTGACAAAACAGACACAGTTTAGCGTCAAAATTCCATCAGAATGTTAAAAATAGATTGTGACGTGTCACATGATCATACGATTGAGTTAACAAAGTCACTTTGACATGGGTGAAACTAATAACAGTCACCACTTAAAAACAACAATTCTAGGGATTCCTCTAGTGGGCTGACATAGACAGCTTTCCAGCTAACAATTTTAGTTTGTAGAAACGTTTTCATAATGTTTCCATTAAGTAACAAAATGTCACAAATGTTGTTTTGAAAGCTATGGAAATGTTGAAAGCTTCACTTTTTTAGCCATTGAATTCATGTTACTTCCAAAACATTATTTAAAAAATTCTGTCAGTCTGTAGCATTTTTAAAACGTTCCACGAACAACTTACGATAACTAATTTGGATATTAATTAATGGACATTTATTAAGGAAGTTAAGAATTTTTGTGTTTGCTTTTTTTCCAAGAATGGCACAGGTTCTATGTAGAGATAGGGACCTACCTTGTAAAGTGTTAAAAATAGCAAACAGGTACATAAAAGGCAGGTTAACTGGATCCCAAGCGAAAAAAGCGAAGCCCCAGGTGAGGCCCAGCAGTACGGTGAGTCCCGCGACACTCCGCACCTCCTGCCAGGTACTGCGAATCTGCATGTTTTGATGATTCTGTCTCTTAATGCGACACAACTGGACCAACACCACAATAAACATGGTAAAATTGAGCAGGAACACCAGGCAATAGTATGCGACCACAGCAACATAGAAAACTATGTCATTGGTGATCCAGCAACTGTAAGACAAAAGACAAAAATCTATTTTTAATAATCATACAAATTTGTCAACAAGAATGTGTATTAGGACATCATAATGCCATTTTTATGATGTCATAATGGTCTATTATGATGTCAAATTATGTAAACAGTACATCAGTAAGAAACACAATTATGTAAACAGTACATCAGTATTAAACACAATATATAACTTTATATATATTGTCCGCCAGTTAATAAAGTTAATTTTCTGAATTGTTTGCAACTTGACAACATAGTAACTTGGTGCATTAAAAATTAACTACAGAATGTGCTACATGAGATGTGCAGGTATTTTACAACGGCTCATCCAACCAGGAACCAGGAGCAGAACAGTCCAAAAATCACATAATATGACTATCACTTTAATATTACTCACAAATAATCTGGTGTTCCATCCACAAACTTCCCATATGACTTAAGGCCGTAGTTTTGGCCAAGGTTTTGAGTAGCCGCCACGATTACGACTATAATGAGCGGAATGCCTTCACAACAGAAACATCAGACGACAACATGAGTTCTCATATGAACTCAAATCAACAGCTGCTGGTCATTCAAGTTACGATTTAGGTTCCTCACCCCAACCGGCGAGTCCGATCTTGAGCATGAAGCGGGAGATGTAGATGTTGAAGACCTTGACGAGGGCGATATACATGTGGACCGCCTCCATGGCCATCCAGGTGAAGGAAGCCAAGAGGAAGTAATGTAGGAAGAAGGCGGTGGAGATGCAGAGGCCGTTGACCTCCGGGTACTGAGCCAGCCAGCCGTCTACCAGGAAGACCATGTTTAACAACAGCAGGGCCAAGCACAGCTGAATGAGGATCTTGGATGGGATATCTTTGCGCAGTTTGCTATACAGAAATAATAAGGGGATATGATTACATTTAGGTATTTATCAGGAGCTTCTGTTCAAAGCGACTTACAAAGTGAGGAAAACAAAGAAGCGATAAATAATTGTGCACAAAGGTATCAATAAATAAAATAATGTAAAACAGTTGTTGTCACTAGTGTAAACAGTTAATAATGAGCTTAAAATCACGACACTGGACGAGCCAATAATGATACGGCTGGTCAAACAAACAGAGTTACATTCTGATGCCATCAAAGAGCAAATTGTTACATTTTTCAAATCATATTTAGTCAAGAAATAACTTCACCTGTAAACATCAGTTATTAAAAGTTAATTTATTCATACCCAAAGGCCAGGTAAGTCAGCAAGGTGACAGACAGAAAAATAGCCGAGATGCCACAGCCGATGTACGTTATGTATGTCAGGATCGTAAAGTTCTGTGGATCAGCGTTATTGTTGATGATCTGTGAAGCAAGATTTAAACAGACACCTCAGTTATAACATCCTGAGGTTAGGTCATGCTAAACATGGATTTGTCAAGACTTACTAGCAAAACACCAAAGCTGGTGAGATGGTTACAGCTGCACTGTATTGAGTCATTAGATTGTACAGGCGTATAGCAGCCGCTGGTACTCCAGCCTCCAGCGCCCTCTAGGGGTGAACAGTCAGAAAACATTAACATTGAACAGGAAAATATGGGTTTAAGGTTTTACAATAGAAACTTACCATTTAAGGCAAAGTCCCAGAACACACAGGACGCAATTTTTTTTTCCTGTTAAACAAAATGAAACAAGAAAACACTGTTGATTTTAACCCCAGTGATGCATTTGTAAAATTATCTCATACGTTTTAAAGGACAAACTTGTTTACATGGACCAAAATGGGTTGGTTGATCCGCAACGTTATTGAAACGTTCTTCTGTAGGTTAGAGATGCTCACATTAGCCACACTGGCACTTAAAATCCCACTGATCAGTTCAGCCTTTCCAAGCGCTTTATCCTATAAAGAGAAACAACATACAGTATAAACAAATATATATGTGTGTGTATATAATGCAAGTGTAGAACAAAAAGCAGTAGAACCGATTGAATGATCAGACCTGGAAGAATGTGTCCTTCTGGTAGAAGTTAAACTGAACTCTGGATGCCTGCTGCTGGGCCGGTTCACTGAGGTTCTGTGTCAGGGAAGCTGGGAGAGAGACTGAGCCCAGAGGAACCTGAGCCTCATCTCTCTTCAGCCTGGAGCCACTGCGGATCTACAGTATCAAACATATACATATACACATTTATTTCTGTAAAATAAACTCCCTCTCTCTCCCTATATATATACATGTGTGTGCGTGTATATAAGTGTGTGTATATGTGTGTATATTAGTGTGTGTATATGTGTATATATAAGTGTGTGTATATGTGTATATATAAGTGTGTGTATATGTGTATACATAAGTGTGTGTATACGTGTATATGTATAAATGTGTGTATATGTGTGTTTATGTGTATATATAAGTGTGTAAATTCTATAATGGGATGATTGAGGTGTAACCTGCAGGCTGGACGGGTCAGTTATTAAGAAGGTCGTCTCCTGAAAGTTGTTTCCACTGACTTTCTTCACAGCCACAGCCAAAGATGATGACAGCATTGATTGAGTCTCTCCTGACACAACCAGTTTAAGTCCCACTGTGTCCACAATCCCACTGGCCCTGGTAAACAGATGTAAACACTTACTGTAATATTACTGTGGTAGTATGTCTTCTATTTCCATGTGAGGATGATAGTTAGTTTAGGTTAACTTCCTAGGTTACAATAACAATGCCAAAGATCACATATTATTGTTTTGTCTACTAGTAAAAATATCAAAACATTTTCATTAACATAAATTTATTTGAGCAGCAAAATTGCATAAGATATTGTTTTTGATATTTAAGATAAAAGTTTCAAAACAACTGATACTTTGAATTATTTATTCTAGCCGTGCAGAATGATGGACAGATGAGAAGCGCTTTATTTTGATTGGTTCAAACATCAGGGAAATGATTTTCGTGAGTAAACCATCAGAACGTTGTAACTGTAGGAGCTCACTTACGCTCACCTTTTTGAAAAAGGAGTCATTACCGCAACCGGAACATCCAGCAGGTTGTTCACAATGTTGACGGAAGTGTTGGCCAGAGCCGTACTGACGTTGGGCCCGGAAATGAGCCGCTCCAGCTGAGATATGATCAGACCCACTTGAGAGGAATTTAAAGCTGAAGCGTTTGCCATCATCGTCAGCAATCCATCAGCATCGACATTTGACATGTTTGTGGCTAAACCAAGAGAAGATAGGAAGAGACAACATTTAATGAGAGGGGCCAACACCAAAATGATTCAAAAGTAAATACTGCTACATCTTTGTCTTGTTATTTAAATGTATGTGTTTATTAAATGTAGCAATATGAACCACTATGCAACATTTTCCACCAAAAAAATAAGCCAATAATGCTATGCAGATGAGGGGGTGGGGGCGTGAATTCAGATGGTGCCCTGCCCAAGGGGAGGGGCCAAAGTGAATGTTGTGTTTACAAACAGTAATACAGATTCCGGCATAGTGCACATCTGAGAAACTGATGCTGTTGTGGACAAGGAGCATTGAGGTGTGGGTCTGTAAGAGTGGGATACCTGTGTTAGATGGGGGCACTGTGGTGTCATTCAGGAACGTTTGAGAAACATTACAATGGTCATTCAGACGCACAGCTACACTTGAGCCCTCCGAGCTGTAAAGCAAAAAACAACAAGCATAACAAATATAAAAACAGCACTTGTCAAATAAAACGCTTTGCTACTTTATTTGCAACTGCTAAATTGTGTATATATAGCAAAATGGTGTATGGCGTTGAGCAATTCAGGCAGATTTACTAACCAATTTAAAGTATTTGAATAGTTGCCTTGCACCCTGCAGAAGTCAACAAAGCTGGATGCAGTTGTCTTTATAAAGATGTTTCCATTTAAAGGCTCATCACTGCTCCATGAGCACATAGCTGAAAACCAACATAACATCAGATAAGAAACCAGAGAAACATTTACAGTATAATAGAAGTACAATAAAAAACACCCACCCACTCTGTGAACTGAGATGTTTTGCTGTACAATGGCCTCAACAGCCCTCTGAATGTCACACATCTCCATGGCTTTGCTTAGTTTCACTATAAAAGGACAATCTGTCCTGAAGAGAAAAAACAGGACAAGAAACACACAGAAATCTTTAAAGAAGGCAATGATGCTGTGAAGTGTTGCTGTAGTATAACTGACTGGATTAGCAGTTAGCATTCGATTCCCACACAACACATTTCCTGATCAACTGGATCAACTGGATGGCACTGGAAGTCGCTTTGAATAAATAAAGCATGGAAAATAAATGTAAATTATAAGATCTACGTACGTGTCCTCTGAACACCGGAAGTCGGTGGATTTCTGCAGAAATCCAAATGACAGAATCAGGAGATTTGAACCTCCTACCATCAGTCAATACAGTATCTTAATTTCATTAATATATCTTACCAGATAGATGCTTTTAAAAGTTTGTAAACTGTTACATGCAGATCTAAACCACAAAAGAGGATAATAAGAGTCATTATTTGCACAAACTTAAGAACACTCCTTATTTCTTTGTGAAAATCTATCATTTTTAAAAAATAGATGTTTACCATTTTTACATTTTTACTATCGTTTGAACTTACGACGTGTTATTGCAGGATGAATTCTTCAACAACTCTTCAAACTGCACAAAAAAACATCAGCAGGTTATTATTTGCTTTGTGTTGTGTCACATTTATATTCATATTGTGTTTTGTTACTTACATTGGATTGAAGTCTGGAGTCGCTCATGTTTACATTAAAACTGTAATATGCATCTGAAACTGAGAAGAAACTGAGAAACTTATTTACAGTATACTGCACTCTACTCTACAATTGTACTGAATTATATTCAGATTAAGAGAACCTTAAGAGCATAAGTCTGTCTTACTTGAGCTATTGCAGTTTGAAGAACAATCACAAGAAGATTCGGGTGCTTTAATAGAAACAAAAGAATTGTGTTGATAATAATGTTCAGTTTTTCCCAGCAGAATAATGAACTCAAAAAGCTCTTAAAACTTAATTAGCATCACCAAACAACTGGAAAATTGATTGTTTTCAAACAGGTCCCCCAAACAGGTGCTTTTCACCTGCTACGGTACCCAAAACTGTCCCACCAAAAGCTGTACCATTGGTAGAGCCAGTGTTGCTAAGTCAGGCTAGTGCTAAGCTAGGCTTAAACACACAGACATGTATTAAGCTGGTGTAGCATTAAAATATTTTAACTTTTTAACATGTGGCATTACTGAGCAATTAATTCATATTCAGATTCATATAACGGTTGGTGCACATAATACATGATGTTTATTAAACATAATAAATAATGCCTTAAATGGACCTGCTGTGCAGTTCTTCTTATAATCCAGCAGAGTAACAATATTTGTACTGTTTCCACTATAAACGTAAAAAAACAGAAACAAATACAAAACAGATTAACATATTAATTGTTTGTTATTAAATGTACACAATAATAACTAATCACAATCACATCATGTTATTCAGGTATATTATTCCTTTCCAATTTGTGCCTGGACTTACCATTTGAAATTTTGGGTCACGGAAGAACACAGATCATTAGAACTGACTGGCTGACTGCATTTATTAAATTGTTCAGATGGTATAATCTGTGTCGTGTCGTTTAAACACACACCTGTGGGAAAAACATAACAAATATTAACCACAATGAGATCTGTACAGCTTACAACTCCTCTAAAAATTAACTTTTACATGTTAAAAAATATGTGATGGGTGTAGCGTTTACTCACCAACTCTTTCGATTTCTCCTTTCACAGAAACATTGAAGGACGCGTTTCCAGCACTCATTAAATTCCATTTAATACAGCAAACATCAACAGGTTTATTTAGCTTCAGAAGAACATAACATAGCGATTCCCTGTAAGAAAACAGCATGTGTGTTTAGCCTACAGTACAGTTACTTTAAAACTTGTTGTAATAAAGACATGATACTGACGAAACATCATTTTGTTTTTTGCATGAGAGCTCCATGTCCTGAAAACAAAAATAAAAGCAAACTTAGTTTTCTTCACATTATGTGATAAGAATAAATGTGTGTTGGTTTCTGTGTCAACCATCTGTGCTCACCTGATACAGGTCAGATTTGTTTTGGCTACTGCAAAACACACAGAGATTTACTTAGTTTGTAAATTGCTATATTGAAAAGCAACAAAATACATACTGTAGTATTAAAAATACTTTGGAAAAAGTTTGGAAACACTTCTAAAAGACATTTTAGAATAATAGTAAACTCATCAAAACTATAAAAAAAATCAAAACTGTAACTTTGGGAATTAGGTTATGACTAAATAAAAACTGGTGCGGTTTATATAAATAAATCATACCTGTTTTTTGTATTGACTATAAGAAGTTCTTTTAAAAACACAGACATTTTCCCAGCAGACCGATCCGAGGACATGGAGTTCTGAACTTTCTGAACACACTCATCTAGCATTAAAGCTTCCTCAACCTAAAATAATGCATTGCAGATAACAGATAATTCATCTATATAAGTAAATTATTTATTTATCCCTAAAGGTGAAGTTTGAGCAGAATTGTTGAGAATAATCATATTTTTTAAATGTTTTCAAATTTCTGTCATTGGTCAAACAAACTGTAATAGCCACACCCCAAACTCATGCGTTGCATTAATGTCATGCTGGGCTGGTTTTGTAATTCCACATAGCATTATGAAAAAACAGACTAAAATTACTTTACTAATTAAGCTAGAAACATTTGTAACAACAATTATGTTTAACTAAACAATAACATTGAGTATCAAAGAGATACAAAGATTACAAAGAAACTAAAAACGTACCCATGCTTTAATTGTGTCTTCTTCAGAAAATATATTCTGTACAGATATAGTCATCCAGTAAAATGCTATGATAAATAAACACAGCCAGTAAAAATTGTATTCCATCCCTTAAAAGGGTCGTAATATGTGTAAAAATGGTTACTGGTAAAATTGTAGTACCTACATTGATCACAGCTTACAGAAAAGTTACAGGGCTTGGAAACGGAAACATTTATTGTTGTTGTTTCATTTATTGTTGTTGTTCCATTTATTGTTGTTGTTGTTCCATTTATTGTTGTTGTTGTTTCATTTATTGTTGTTGTTCCATTTATTGTTGTTGTTYCATTTATTATTGTTGTTYCATTTATTGTTGTTGTTTCATTTGTTGTTGTTGTTCCATTTATTGTTGTTGTTTCATTTGTTGTTCCATTTATTGTTGTTGTTTCATTTGTTGTTGTTGTTCCATTTATTGTTGTTGTTTCATTTGTTGTTGTTGTTCCATTTATTGTTGTTGTTTCATTTGTTGTTGTTGTTTCATTTATTGTTGTTGTTCCATTTATTGTTGTTGTTTCATTTGTTGTTGTTGTTCCATTTATTGTTGTTGTTTCATTTATTGTTGTTGTTCCATTTATTGTTGTTGTTTCATTTGCTGTTCCTGTTTCATTTGCTGTTCCTGTTGCATTTGCTGTTGTTATTGTTGCTGTTGCTAGTGTATTCGTTGTATTTGTTGCGGTGTCTGTTATAGCGGCTCCCTGGGATGTTACTGACAAAGATGTTCACAAATCACATAAAATTATGTGTCATTGAGAAATTAAGTATACAACATAATTCTTACACCTGTATTTAACTTTATACACTTTATTTTGTACACATTATGTTGTGTTTATTATTTAGACTTCATTTTAGGTGTCAGTTTGTAAATCTGTTAAATAGTTTTCAACGTATAGTTTTCTTAAATAGTCTTCATTCTTAAATAAAGTCAAGTTTTACTCTTAACAGAATCATTTTCATCACACTATCACTCTTCATTTCCCTTCATCCTTTTATAGTATAACAATATTTCTTATTCTCTGTATCTTCCTCTTTATCTTCTCTATAGTTATGCCTGATTCATCCCTGTCTTTTCACTAGAACCTGTTGAGCAGGCTGTCTAGAACATTTCTGTATAGTTGGTTAGTTAGACGTTGTGTTCAGTGGCACCACATTTTGAGTGGTACCAAACTTTGGAACCCCTTGTATGTCCGGTTGCATAATACAGGACAGTTCTAACATTACAGGGTACTAGATGTGCATTAAAAAACGACAGAAGTCTTTGTTGAATGTCACTACATTAACAGGTGATGAAAATACCTGTAATGATCACAGGTGTGTCTCATACTCACCTGTTTGACACTGAAGAAGCACAAACAGAACAAACGTGTAACGCAGAGATCTACAGTGTCCAAAAATTCTGCCTAAGGGTTTGACTGCCATCTGAAACAGACAGAATTGACACACATCAAACTTCATACAAGGTCGTGGGTGTCACTACCATGTAAAAATATATGGACTTACAATGCACTTTAATCAATAATATTCGCCAATATAAAGATCATTTAGCAAACGGAAAAATGAAATATATTCATAGAATTGACGTATCTGAACTCTAATACGTATATGTGTTATATTAGTTAGAACTCACCTATCAACTAACTTATAACTAAACATATAAATAACTCAGAAGAGTCCCTTAGTTACTAGATAGTATAACAAAACAAATTAAACCACCCTATTAAAAATGTATTCTAAATAAACTCATGCAAATAACACCAAGGAGTCCTGAAACATCTAAGAAACAAAAGTAAATAAAAAAACCATTGACTTACTGCGATATTCTCCTATAAGTTACAGTTATTTAACCTTTTTAACAACTTCTGCCTGCTTTTCTGTCTTCACAGAAGTACTGAAATAAAACGTCTAAAATACATAGACACTCTCTTAGTATTTCTGTGAACTCATAAAGGTATGTTCCCCGCCTACCTTAACCAAACCACAGCACACACCCCTCCACACATTCACCTCTTAAAAGTTCCTTAAACTGTATTTACAGTTCAGGTGATTCAAAGCCACATTTCAAAGCAAGTATTACATTTATTTTGTAATGTCGATCCATTCTATTAAAGAAAATCATAAAAAACACGAATAAGAAGAAAAAGAAAATAATAATAAAACAATTACATAACAGAACCATTGCAATTTCCTGGAGTAAATGAATTAAAATGCATTTGTGATACAGTCAAATAGTTTTTAAGAAACATTTTAGAAACATTTTGTTGTGGTTTTATGTCTCGTAAATCTATTATATGAACTAACAGGTAAATCTGCTTTTATTTCTATGGCATGTATGAACACAACTGGGGGTTTTACGTCATCTGAAGTACTTCCGCCCATCACTGCGTCACACCTGCGACTTCATGCGCTTGTTTTTCAAGCACCCAGCGGGTGGGGTTTGCGTTTGCTTCCCATGCTCTGTTGTTACCTTTACTTTTTAGTGTCCAAGGGAACAGTTAGTTAACATTACTTCACATTTCTCTGGACCGGATGTTTGCTCGCACCTTATTCATACAGGGGCAAAAATGTGCTTGATATGTTTGTATAGTCAGATACACGCAAAACAAAAGCACAACTGACTAATGATTTATTGGCACGTGTAAATATTTAAGTTAAAATGTAAGTGTAAACTTCACTCCCAGTTATTACAATGGCTTTAAGCGAAAACTCAGAAAACATAGTGAACATTTTTAAGCCCAAGACTGCGCAAAAATGTCGCATTTTCACCCCCTTGAATCACATTTTTTCTAACGCGGAAGTTGCAGATCGCAAGTGCTGGAAACAGGAACACGGTTCTCGCAGTACAAAAACAACCCCCAGAAAATAATAATTAGCAAATAATGCAAAATCTCCAGCCTAAAAATGCAAACCGCTTTTAAAAACTGGAGACAGAAGTGTGCAGATGTTGCACCGGATGTGGAGACAACATGCGGGATAGTGTCTGTGATCGTGGTTTCATGTCTTCTGAGTGTCTTAACTTATTATCTAGGATTGTCGGAGCAATTTTTCAGCCTGGAGTCCAGCGCTGTGTTGGGAGGCCATGGTGAGCGTTTTATTAAATAAAACATACAATGGGTCATACAAAAAACATACAAAAAAGTCACAAACATACAATGGGTCGTTAGGAATGTCATTTCCTATTAAATGGCATCCCTAGTAAATATGGCAACTTCTTAAAACAGTTAAAAATATTTATGTCTTATAATTAATTATTTGTGCGTAATACTGGTACGTCAGCGTTGTGGGCGGAGCCTCCGAAACGCGTTTTCAAGTAACCCACGTCAGCCCGTTTGCTTTGTTTTGTTGAGCCATAATATTATTGTGTAACTTTCAATTTCTCCTCTCTCCACAGTCTACAAACTCTTCACCTATTGCCTCTATCACGGGAACGTGACCCATTTTATCCTAAATGCCATAGTGATGCTGTATCCCTGTATTGGCCTGGAGAAAGGACTGGGAACCATCAGATTCCTCTGTCAGTCACTTCTGTTGTCCTTCATCACTGGACTGATGCACGTTGTGCTGGAGTCGCTGCTGTTTTCCCCGTCCAATAGGAGCTCAGTAAATGGACTCATCCCATTGGCCCTGTCTGTCCTGGGCATGATGACCATCAATTCTGTCATGAGGAAGGCATATCTTATGGGCATTAATGTGCCCACTGCGTCTTTGCCCTGGATCATTCTGATCATTATAACTATCGCCTTCCCAAATACCTTTTTGCTTTGTAATGTTCTGGCCATCATCACAGGAATAACTTGTATCCTTATAAAGTTTACATCATGGCTTTGGCTTCTGTAATGCTGTTTCTGTAGCCCAATGGGTAGAGCATTGTGTTAGAAGCTCCAAGGTTTGTGGGTTCGATTCCAAGGGACTGATGAAAACATGAATACACCTTGAATACATTAATTATATACATAAAGTCTCTTTGGATAAAAGCGTCTGCCAAATAAGTAAATAATCTCAACTCACCTGTTAATAAAAAAGTGATATGTTTATTTACAACATAAGTGCAGTGTTTCTATTTTAGCTTTGCAATTAGATGAGTTATAGTCGGACTTTAGTCCTTAACTTTTGCTTCAGTTGGAATGGGATGGTTTTCACTGTTCGAGATGTCAGAGTCTAGAGCTTCCGTTCTGGAGAAGAAATTCCCATTCCGGTTGCTCAAGCGTGTTCCTGGAGTGGCGTTTATCCCTGCGGCGGAAGAGGAACGTAACAAGCCTCTCGACCTCACGTGAGCAAAAGACTAAATTTGATCAAATAAACTTATGGTGCAACATGACAACAAAGTGAAAGTGTTTACAGTTTATAAGGCTTGAGTGGTTTGTTTTAAAAGTAGTAAAGGGTTACTGTTTGCAAGTATATTGCAAACATCTTTTTCATGTTATAAAACGTAAAACAAATAAAACAAGTGTCGTTTATTAGAAAGAAACACACAAACACACTTTTAAAGCAAAACATTTTACAATATATACTTTGTTTTAATATACTTATGTAATGACATTAACACTTAAGTCCAAATACAATTGTGGCCGTTGTACTACGTTTATGTTTATATAATTTGATTTATATAATATATAGTTTTGTGTAAGTTCTAATGCTTGAAATATTAATGTCTATAATTACAGAGGCATTACCCCAGGGTCATATCCAGTCCAAGCCTATGCCCCAGTCAACATTTCTACTGGTCAAGCTACAGGCAGTCAACCAAACTCAACAGATGGCTGGCCAGACTCAATATATCCCAGACAAAACTACACCCTCCCCTCACCTTACGCTGGAACCCCTGGAGTCACCGTTGGTCAGAGTCACGGACATGGTCACCATCACAGCCACGGACATCACCACGGACACAGTCATCAGTGTGGCCATCACCATGGCAACCCGTGGACGTCTCCGTACGCTCAGACTCAAATCAATCCTCCATTTAAAGTGACAGGGCGACCTTTCAGCGATCTACCTCAGCCAGGAGTTTCATTCAGCCCCCAGATCTCTCACTCATCCGGTCAGCCTGCTGCTCATCCATCTTCACCCGGACCCTCTGTCTCGCCCTCAGATTGAAGACATGATCTTTCATCATTCATCAAATACCTCTTCAGGTCACAACACAAATGACTCCAGAGCCACAGAAAATAATGGATGATGTGTAACTTCCTTTGCTGCAAACATTTGTTTGTATTTATCATTTTTGTTTCTGTTTCAATTCAATTTATACAAAGTTGCCTTTGTTTCTTTTTGTACCTTAATTTATAGAATGGAACGTTCTTTGTTATATTGTGATTGACATTTGTAGTTTTTGTAAACAAGACAACTGGACCTTGAATTTGTGTTTCTGCATATTTAATTTTTCCAACAATGCATGATTGAAAATACCTTGTTACACAAAATAAATGTGCAAGTGACTTCACAAACAAATGTACAGTGGAAATGATAAGGCATAACCAGTAAAGAAACTAAACATAATAGACAATCAATAGCATAGCAAACGTTTCATAAATGCACACTTTAAAATGTTGTGGAAATGTATAACGATACATTTCTCAATGACTTAGGAACAAATGCACCATGGACAACTGACAAATATGCTTGTAACATTTAAATAACAGAATGTAACACACTTAAATCGTAATGAAAGATTAACGTCGTGTTAATTGCATAATTGCTCACTAACATCTACACACCATAGTGTTAATAATAATAAATGCATAAAAACTGGAGATGAGGCAAAACATCAGACAATAAATAGGCTTAAGTTGTAACTATGGAATATGTTACACATAATCACTGGCCTAAAATTGCTGATTTCTGTGACTGCATTAAAATGTTAACAAGGTTACAAAACAGATCTAGAACAGTCTCAGAAAAAAAGAAAAATGTCTAATAAAGTTTTTTATAAGGCCACAATCAGAAAAAAGAAACATTTTGCACCCTTGACCTACATTTCCACATAAATCAACATTCAAATCGATAAAATTATTATAACTGTTTTGTGTGATAATGCCTTGAGTTTAATCAGCATTACTGACCTGTGCATCAAAACATCATTATATTATTGAAACCGTGACAGTAACAAATGAGTCCAGAACATGAGCGATGTGTTTTATCTCGAACTATTCTTAGCTCTGAGGAAATAAAACATCTGAGGTAAAGTTGCATCTATGGAGTCATCGGTTGTTTAGCTCCAGACGTCCTGTGAGTAACGGCCCTTGGTCATGAGTTTCTTAAAATAGTCCACAGCCTGTGTGTGTGTCAGTCCACCCATCTCCTGCGCAACCTCATAAAAAGCAGCGTGGACGTCCCGGGCCATATTCCGTGCATCCCTGCAGAAACATGTTAGATGCTTCATTACAGGCAAACAACTGTGTCAATAGTAACATCACTGTGGTCTTTAAAGAGCATTTCAAAACATCATTGTTATCATTGCATTGAGATCCTGTCAGTTAGCTTGAGTGCCAGCGCTGTAGATTTAACTTTGGTTCTCACCCGCAAACATAGATATGGGCGTTATTTGAGTGAATAATCTTCCACAAGTGATCCTTGTTCTTCTTCATAAGATGTTGCACATATACCTGTGAACACAGGTAGTTAATTAATGACAAACATGAGGAAACAACTATTTGTTGAACGCTTTAATGATTAAATATGCATTTAAAATGATGTACACTTTCAAAATGTCACTCACTTTATGCTCCTGGTCTCTGGAAAACGCCACATTAAGCTGCGTCAGCACACCCGCCCTCTCAAAGTCCTCCAGTTCCTGCTGGTACAGGAAGTCCTCGTTACTATGGCGACAGCCAAAGTAAAGTATTGTCTCACCAACATCCTTTCCTGTAATAAAAAGCATGTTAATAAAGTGCAATTACTATGTTTTGTTACAAACATTGTTATTTGAGAGTCTCTGCACTCTGACTTCAGTGTGATCTGCTAAAACGCTTTCAATCACTTTCAAATTCCCACCTTGTTCTTTTTGCCACGCTCTCTCCTGTAGGAAGCCCATGAAAGGAGCAATGCCAGTACCCGGTCCGATCATGACTACAGGAGTGTTGGGTTTAAACGGCAAACGAAACTGGGATCTTCTAACGTACATGGGAACGGTGGGCTTGTGGCCATTATCAGTTACGACTTTGTTCTTGAGCCAGTTGGTGGCCACACCCTGGAAGACCCTTCCTGCTTTGGTGGTGTACTCTATCACCACAGCACAGATGTGGATGGAGGTTGGATGCACCTGAAATGAAGACAAAAAAGTATTTCTGTCAACCTCATGAAGCTCCTGACAGAAGGTCTTCAAAAACATGAAGAACCCATGGAGAACATGGTCCCACCTTGCTGGAAGAAGCGATGGAGTAATACCGAGCTTGAAGCCGAGGCAGAAGTTCACACAGGTGGTCTATAGGTGGCTGTAGAGATGGTAGATCATCTAAAATAGACAGTATGTTCCTCTCTGAATCCACAACCCAACTCTGGTACAGAGCCTAAGAGGAACATTCAGATGGTAAACAGAAGCCATTGTTTTCTTCTGAACATCTGATCCAAACCTCAACAGTCATTTAAGTGAACCAACCTTTCCTTCTGGAGAAGCAGAGGCCATCTTGCGCATATGTTCTTGTTCTTTGGGATCAGAGGCATACTGCGCCAACTCATACAGCACGTTTGTACGGGGCGAGTTGTTGATGTCCAGATAATGGGTCAGCGCCGTACGGTAAGTGGTCGGGCACGGGAAAGGATGCCTTTTGTTAGACTCCTCTGAGAAATTTAAACATCATATGTTAGACTCCACAGCACATTATAATACAGATCTGTGCCCAGGTTATAGTTTATATGTTACAGTAAATGTTCATTGATGGATCTTGTGGTACCATCAAGGTTTTTGAGGGACATGATGAGGTCCAGGTCTACGCCAAGTCTCTCTCCTAGCCTGTTGACCGCCGCCACATCGTTTGTGGGGTAAACGGCAACGTGATCTCCAGCATCATATCTGCACATAGTTTGAGGGTTTGTCAATATTTTGTTTGTTTATGGTAACATACTGTATACTGCATCAGTGCATGTCTATGTACAGTATGTCTGCAACACTGTTACCTGATTTTAGAGGCAGAAATATCTAATTCCAAATGCATCAGGTGACGATTTCCTCCCCTGTTTAGTTTACGGTTTACAGTAACAGATGCAAGGAAAGGATTCTTTGAATCATAAGGCCTACAATGCACAAAACAGCAACGTCAAAACGTTTTTAAATTACAGTACAAACCAAAACACTCAATCCAGCTACACAAATAAGAGTTATTCCTACATTAGCATGAAGAACTGCAATTGTGTTTGTACACACAACTCAAATCAAAGGCAGACCTATGATGTTTCGAAATCCATGATCCATCAACCAGTCGCTAAGTTGAAAGGGCTAAACTCACGGTTTCTGCGTCTGAAAGCTTCCGAGACGGCCCATCTCTCCAGTGTACACTTGATTCATGTTTACGTCATTGTGAACCACCAGTTCAAACTGCCGAATGCTAAAAGCACAAAGCAAAAGAACATCTCATCTCAGCCCGAATTTAAAGCATTCAAAACACCTATGATGTTTAATAAGATGCAAAAACCTTTTCAAAGCTTCATGGGGGGTTTGTTATAGTGGCACATGATAAATGGATTTGGTCCTTCTAATATGGAGATTAGATCTCCAATGTGTTCCGTGGCCTCAAATGAACATCACACCAGAAAGACACAGATGGTCTGCTTTGCCTATTGTGCAAGTCTATTGTGCATTAATTTATGCTACTATCCACCAATCTGATGTAAGATACACAGCGTTATATTGTCATGGCTTGAACACATTGAGAATGAATGAAAAATGTTATACCTGCTGTCTTCTCCTGTAGATTCCACTCCAAAGAACTCACACACCGCCGGCCAAAACTGTTCCTTCCAGGAGACAAAATCCTCCTCCAAGCTTCAAATGATTTAGGGATAGGGTGAAAATTCAAGCAATGGAGACAGAAGGACAGAACATACATAAAAATGATATGCATGCAAACGTCTGTTTGTTCGATCTAAAGATATCAGTAACTAACTTTGCGTCGTCATCCCCGAGTCCCAGGTCAAAGATCCGTTTTCCTCCCAGTTCTGCCAGTCTCTTGTCTGTGTACTTGCCCATGGCGTTGTAGTGCTCGTAAGTTTTATTTCCTAAACTAAAAACCTAAACGCAAAGATCATCTTTTACTCAATCTGTAAATGAAAATGTTTACATAGAAGGTTTAAAAGCACAATAGATAATATGTTGAATTCTAACAGTCTGTTTATTTCTGAGGGTCAGAGAGAGGACAAAAAACTAAATTATGACTGTTTTGGTGAAGTCATAAAAATGACTGCACACATAAATGACCCTCGGGGGGGGGAGGATTTAGAGATGTATGACATGTGCTAGTATAGTGCTGAACTGTTTTATGATCCTGTCCCACCAAAACCACATTAAAGATTCTAAGAACTCCAGGCTGAAACTACAAGGCTCTCATCCAGAATACCGGTCCAACTCAAGCTGTTCCTGGACACCCATATCTCCAGGATCAAAGAAACAGAAGATCCAGTGATCCGCTTCCATCTGAAGCTAAGATGATTCCATGGGCCCCTTAACTATGGAACAGCCTCAGGAATGAGCCAGTTGTCAAATATAATGCCAAGGAAATGTGTACCACCCAATGAAAAAACAGGATTGGATAACGCATCCGAAACGTGTTTAGGTGGTCTCAGGGAAAGATCTCGAAAACAGCAACCTGACTGATGTTGACTAAAGACTCACCGCAAAATTTAACCCCTCCAGGCTATCGTCGGCACCCTGCAGCCAATCATAAAACTCCTGGGCGTTGTCAGTGGGGTCGCCCTCTCCGTAGGTTGCCATGCAGAACACAGCCATGGAATTTGGAATCTCCTTCAGTCTAGAGAGCTCGGACTGGGATTAAAATGATGAAGAAAACACACAAAGTGTATAAACTGAGATGGATTTGTGATAACATGTCATTTGTAAACATACAGGTAGGAATAACTTTTAAAGTACCATGTCATACTCCTCTGGGTCAGCCGACATTCCTTTCATCCCATAGCGATGGGCGTCTTTAGCCAGTCTGTTAGCAAACTCCTCAGCCGTCCCTGTTTGAGATCCGTAAAACACCACAATGTTTCGGTTCTGAAACAGGAGGTAACAAAGGCACAGAAATCAAACATAAGTTTTTTATTCTGTTGATATTAGTCGATGCCAAACGTTTGACGTTTTGGCTGAAAATGTTTTTAGAAATTCTAGAAAAGTGTATCTAGAAAACTCACAGTTTTCTTCATTTTCTCAATAAAGCTGGTCTCACGGATGGGTGAAGCTCTGGAGAGGGAGGGAGAAAGAACATATGTGAGTCAAAAGACAGAATAACATGCCGGGTCAGATCTTTTAGTAACAAACATGGAAGCGATCAACACTCTCTTTTTGTCTTTCCCACACAGAATTTCCTGCGGTTCTCGCCCCTCCAGAACACCAAAGCATTACAACACGTCTGCTTGCATGGTGCAGCTAATGAAAACCACAACTTTCATTTCACACATGTACTGTACTGAGAACAGATGGTAGTTCACACAGCGCAAAACCTTGAGTTTTCAGTTTGACACACTGATTATATGATTGTCCTTATTGTGTATTAATTGTAATTAAACTGAAAATAATACACAACCCATAAACAATTTGTATGTGAATGAATAGAATAAACGCTACAGTTTAGGCAAACAAAGTACAGAAACCTTACTACACATTCTACTAAAGACAAATACAATCCTAAATAAGTTTTGTGTGAAGATCACAAACATATTTTTAAATGCACTTCCTGACAACATTTAATCTTGTGTTTAATATTTTGAGTTAAAAAACCATACAAACAAATCAATGTAGACTAACACAAAAACAACACAAGCAAACCCTGCGGATCCACAGCAGATAATGAGCAGCTGATATCCATCAATGCAAAACAATACAAAACAAAACACTCTTCATTTATAGCAATTGACCGCCTAACCTCTCTGCTGCTGCCAGTCTGTCCTGAGGCACAGAGAACATGCATCCCATGACTGGGAGAGAAGATCCGTTTCTCTAGAGTTCAACATGCAGAGCAGAATCACCACAGGAGCTTAAAGTGTTCAAAAAGCCTTTAATCTGAGCAGAAGTTCATTAGGAGGCTCTGCTGAAAACACACGGCTCTCCAACTCTGGGAAAGGGGAGTGAGGCAGGCAGGGGTTTAGACGTGCTCGCTCGCTCGCTCATTCTCTCTTTCTCTCTCAGCATCTGGTCAGAGCGGTTGCAGAGCAACAAGAGCGTTTCCCATGAATCTCTGCAGCGCAGTAGCGTTGTAACTCCCCATCTGATCTGATCTCCAACACACACAACATTACTAACAGAGACTACAGTGATACACACAGCTTAGCTTTGAAAAATTAGCTTTAAGGAATAATTTTTCCAAATGAGAATGCTAACAAATTGCCTCAAAGAGGTTTTTGTCGCATTCAACAAAGTTCTGAGGATAAATCTGTTCCCAAACTATAGCTAAGTAACCCCAGACGCATGCCCACAGACGTGCCAAAACATTTAAATACCTCTGCCAAAGAAAACACACAAAGACTCCAACTAAACATGCGTCCCTTTCACAGTGTAATAAAACACATGTTTGAAACTACACACAAACACAGCACTGAAACGAAAGTAATAAGTCATCCGTATTATTATTTCATGTAACAGAAACAATTAAAGAGAGAGAACAGAACAGTTGATTCAGACTTTGGCAAGAAAGTTGGGACTAGCCGCAGTCCTTCAGCACAAGAGTAATGTGAACCAGGCAACAGGAAGTGCAGAGAGAGAGAAAGAGAGAGAGAGAGAGAGAGAGAGACAGAGAGAGAGACAGAGAGAGAGACAGAGAAAGAGAGAGGTTATCCTTTCTAACACGTCTTCCTGGCATTTACAGTTCCTCAGCTAAACATCATTTCCTTCTCCATTTTATCTATTGCTTTTTCAAGACCTTCATTGTTTACGAGGGCAAAGAGGGTCATAAGTGTATTTTACAACACTGCAAACAATTGACTAGCAAGAACTGTAAGGACATTTGCAACAATAACATCCTGTGAGGCCATCACAAACAGTCAGTAGATTATGAAAGAGAAGTGTAACTTTTATTCATGAAATACTTTTTCTGTCCCATCTTAATACAGTTTATTATCTCTGTGGCTCTTTAGCGGTTTTACAGCGTAACATTGTGCCAACCAATTGGATGAATCTAGGACAGGGATTTCTAATACTTTAATTTAAACACAACCTTAAATAAACGTTTTATGTCAACTACACAGGACACACCTTCATACATGTCAAGTTTAACGTTTGATTTCATTAACAAAAGGTGTTAATATATCAACATCCTGAACAGGCAATAGGAAATTCCTTAACACCAATAACATTTATATGGGAAAATGTGCGACACTTGCGCTTATTCTCTGCGTTAACAAAGAGGGGCTTTATCCTGCACAGCATGTGCATAATGACGCTGTGAAACTGCATCTCAGTAGCACAGGGCCATAACACAGAGACGGAATGAAACCCATGCACATTTTCTCAGTCCCATGATGTCAACACTCTGCAATGCTGGAACCCATGACTAACTTAACCACAAAGTGCTTTAGAAACAAGCCATGGTGCAGAAATGATGCTTTGTTCAAACGAGGCCAAAGGTCTCATACCGAGAGAAAAACTATAGAGACTTTCCAACAAAAATATTATTAGAAATTCGAGTCCCACAATTTCAGCCTTTAGAGGGGGCCGTGAAAACCTATTATTGTGTTTATTTAGTGTTTGAAATTATACTTTGCGGAGTGGAAAAACTAAATTATACCCCCTTGAGGACAAACGGGGGGAGAGGGTAAAATTAGGGACTTACACTGTAGTGGAGAGAGTCCTCATCTCTGGGACAGTCTCTGGTGTTTTTCTGAAGAAGAACCAGTAGATAAGAAGCCCAGCGATGAGTGAGAAGAGAAAGATGTCCAGAGAGCTGAGGAGCGATTCTGGATCTTGACTGGAGACCCTCTGGGATTCTGCGTCCCCCATATTTACAGACAACAGCAGATGTCTGCAAAACAAACAGTTTGAATCACTCAGAAGTATTCTCTGATGGTAACTAAAATCACAGTTTACAAATAACACCACACAGTTTCAATGGCAAAATGAACTACGTTTAAATACTTTGTATTTACTTGCTTTAACAATGTCAGAAATTGACCAAAATGAAGATTGTGCCCTCTTTTGAACGCTTCATGTAACTGCAAAGCAACAAATGTCCTCACTGCATTTGCATTGAACCGTAATGTTTTTTGAATCCACCTTTAAATGTAAATATCACGGTATATTATTACAGTATTTATTCAGCATCGCCACAGAATAGCCACAGTCTTAAACTGAGTTAGTAAACAGCAGATCTTTCGTCTCTGCTTGAGACATGCATTAAATACATAGAAATACATGACAATATCATAAATCTGTTCCTTTAGTAGACGGAATAAAGCACACAACACTACATGTTATACTTGTGGCTTATTCTGGAAGCTAAAGTAACGATGTGTCATAACTTTTCTAAACACCAGTGAAAAAACTACATGCAGACACATGCTTAGCTGACCAGACATTCACAAACACTCTGGCCATTACATCAAATTCCCACCGGCTCAATAAATATCAAGAAATTACAGTCGGTATATTTATCTTCCTTTTTTTAAATGCTCAGCACTCCACCATTGATAGCATGAGTCGCAGCACATACCTCCGCTTCCTCGCGCGACACGAACTGACGTCACATCAAGTCGCCGGGTTGCCAGTCACGTCTTCAAAAATCCCCCACAAGCGTTTCCAGGGTTATGCAAGTACGTGTGTGAAGAAATACATTTCAACACTGTTCCCGTCTTTGGTTGTTGAAATATTTTAAACGTGATTGTTTCTTCAAACCCTTTTTTTTATTAATTAACTGTTTTTTTACATTACATTATTATAAATATAAATATCATAGCATTGATGTTGTTTACCAATAGTGGATGAATTGCTAATAAATTGATATACAATTTTACAACCCCTTATTTGCCGTATATTTACACTTATTTAGACATTATAGTAGTCAGTTGTAGTCCTACTCCTCCTTTAAACTGTAATTCAAAAATGTTTTGCTATTAAACACACAGTTATTAGATTCTGAGGTCAGGATTTTTTTATTTAAATATGAAATAAAAGACATCATGACACAGAACACTGATTCACAAAATAGTAAATAATTCAGTTTTTGGCAAAGGCTATTCATTCTTTTAGCATTGTGACAAATATCACATTTACAAAAATTATAGCCTGGCTGAACTAAAAAACATGGTTACACCCGTCTGTGAATGTTCACTAAAGCTACATACATTTTACATTACCAACACAGTCACACTATACTCAATACCATATAAAACAAAAACAAATAAAACAAATTGATCACGAGTTAAGTGCTGACTTCATAAAACTTTGGTCTTGTCTTGATCCAAGTATTTGTGGTAAACAACACTGAGTGTGGTGAAGAAATTTCCCATGAACAAAACAAGGAACGTAGAGCCACACATGAGAACCTGGGGAAAATATATATTGTAAACATTACAGCATATCCACATGCTTTTAATATTCTTATTTACTGGAACACCGACCTGCCACTCTTTCCATTCTGGAAGCTGGGCCATTTGGAAAAGTGTAATTCCATTATAAAGCTGGAAAAACTGGACATGGATAACAAGGCCATTAGGTCTACAGTATTTTATAAGATTGTAAATTTGCCTTTAAGTGAAATTGGCATATTACCCTGTGTACAGACTCATAAAACAGAAATGTGGCCTTTTCCCCAATATTAGTACATTTATTGCAAAATAACTCAAAAATAACTCAAAAACTTACATGGCCGAAGAAAAGAAAGGGCAGGAGAAAGGTCAGGCCCCTACACATCCAGGACTGAAACCCCTCTGAGCACAAAACACAAACGCACATGAAAAATATCATTTTTAGCATCAGTGCTAATAGTTACACATGTGCCATCATAAGAGACTCACCGACTGTGAGGTCCATGTTGTGTCTTTCACCCAGAGCTCGAAGTCTGTATAAGCAGCCGCTCTGGTAGTAATACTGCAGAAACTGAACAAAATCTGAACGCGAAATAAAATATAAATCGTAAATTAATAAACAATTTTAAAAATTGCTTTTAAAAGGTTTGTATGCAGCATATATAGCAGAAAGTTCTAAGAAAATTCTAAGAAAGTCATGATCTTACTTATGTACATGGAGTACGACAGGAACTGATTTCTAAACATCTGGTAGAGTTCCCCATCAGGCCTGCGAGACAGATGCATCAGTACCAGAACCAGTAAAGTTCTATTAGTAGTACAGCATCCTCACAATGGTACAAATCATTCATACCAGGTCAGCATGACTCCAGAGAGAAACGTTGAAACGTAGTGTTGAAACACCCACCAACCCTTGATCCTGAAATAAAGCCAAGTATGTTAGACTAACGTTGCACTTACATTGCACTAAAGCACACATGCAGATGACTATTATACATTCATTTAGACACGACAATGTCACTATATTGTTCTAGTCCCTAGAATAATTTAATATGAGACAACATAAGACATTATACAGTAGTTACAACCTTACAGAATAATGTGCTTGTAAGATAGAGAGGAAGTCTATAATAATTTCATATTTTCTTACTTAGAGCCATTATTAATGAGAATGCTCTCTCGTATCGTCAATGTACAATAATACCACACCAACAGGAAGTTAAACAGGGCATCTACAACCCTGTCAAAACACAAGCAAAGAGAAAGTACATTTGTAATACTTATAATACATTGAACATACTGAAACACATACATAGTCATACATACTGTATATACACACACACACACACTTTGGGGATGATGCTAAAACGTGCAACAACAAACAAACAGCATACCTGTAGCTGACTAAAAACCGGCAGGTGAATGAGAACAACAAGAGAATTACAGTCAGGTACAGTTTGAATTTCTCATACTCGTCTTTATAGGCAAATCTATAATAGAAAATATAATACAAAAAACAGGTTAGACAAAAAACACAGATTAACATCATTAATAAGTTCAATAAATCTAAATAAAAGGGCTTGAATTGTGTTTTGATTACTTACTTGGCCTGTTTGTTTAAGAGTGTAACGTTCACGTTGCCAAGTACAAGACTGAGATATAACCTGGATCAAAAATATATACATATTATACAACACATATTATATATTATAATACATAAATACATGCACTTTAAAAAGGCAGTCGTGAAATCTGATGTCTTTTATTTACATTACCCGTTTTTCTTCGGCAGGAATGCCTCCATCTCAAAGAACACATTAGGTCTGTCTCTTATGGATTCTTGAATCTCCACTATCTTATTTACATCTTCCGTACAAGCTGTGGTTTTGGATCTAACACAGAAACAAGAGCTTAAATATCTATAGGATTATTGTTTACAGCTATCCTACGTCACACAGAAATCATGACTAACTCATCCAGAGATCCCGACAGATCCTTTAACTTTTTCCTCTGTCGTGAGATGGAGGAAGAACAATTGCTTTGCAATTTCGAAACCTCCTCCAGCTTCTGTTTGTACAGCCGATGTGTCTCCTGTAAACACAATTGTATTACAGTTATATATTACAATACATAATGTTAGAATGAAACATTCAATTACCATTCATTCATAAACTAGAAACAACTGCTTTCTAACTTATGGCTGTGCTGTTGTTGCTAGACAGCTTCCATTTAACTATATAATAAGAGATGAATAACGAATAACAGTATTTCGATAAATAAGTAGGTATTATATTTATATCATATTTGAAGCCAATAAATGTAACTAATGCTTTACGACTGTCATGCTATTCAGATTAGCACTGGACAAAGACCTCTAACCTGGACCTGTTGAAAGTCTTTTTCCAGATCCTCCCATTCCTGTAAAGACTCGGACAAACCTGTGGGATTAAATAACATTTCTAGATAGTGTATTTTTTAACAGTTAGTGTCCCTAGTTAGATCCGCACTGCTAGCGGTCTAAGCTAGCTGTCTTAATAGACGTCTTTCAAGTCGACGCCGTATCCCACATACCGTAGCCAATCAGAGGCAGAGTTCGTGTGTATTCCACGCCCCTCCCCGTGATCTGACCAATGAGACGCTTCACTGTTTACCCCTCCACTTAGTGACTGTATGGCCACACCCATCTCGTGCACTGCAGTTATTATGTGAATATTATGTGAAGTTCCTCTTTTTCAGAATAAATGAAGACAAAAAACTATTATTGTTTCCTTTTTTTAGGAAAATAATCTTTTTTTTATAAAATAATATAGTCTATGGGCATTATAGTCTAGCACAGGAACTGTATAAAAATGTACTTAGTTTAAAAACACAAATTACAACGCCTTGATAAGCAGATTATGTTCATGTTGTTATTTTACTTGCTCGCAAACAATTTACTCTTGCCCTGAAAGCGCAGCTACTGTTGTTATGGTAACGAATAAAACTCGCCATGATTGGTTAAATGGGTTCCTTCAGAAAGAGGGCGTATCCGTTATCCTTAGCCAATGACATCTTTAAACCCGCCTTCTTTCCTTCTTCTGCGCTCCTATTGGCTGGTATGCAAAGAGGAACGATTTTTAAAATCAGGCATACAGCTGTCAGCAGCTGTTGATATGGCCGGATACAGGGTATGTTGTTACTATTAATTATTACATTATATTCATGCAAAACACGTGTGCAGTTTTAATCGATTGATCAGGGTTAAACGCTTTAAAATAAATGTTACACAAAAGATGCATAAACGCAGGATTACAGCTCGAGTCTTGCCCAACGTCCATAAACGTGTCTGGCGTTTCAGCTCACCGTAGTTTTCTTTAAATAATGGTCGGACTGTTTATTTGCATCGGTTAATTTGTTAACAGGGCCTCGGAAGCGCCTTTCAGCGGCGGAGGAAGAAAAATGGCACCAGTCGACGCTGGGCCATTAAAAGCAAGCAGCCGCTTAGGACTTCCGTTACACCAGCGGCCCCTGTGTGAGTAACATTCATTACTACATCTGCATGTATTTACAACACTACGATTAAACAAAATTGACATATATACATACATATATACTTACTGAGTTTTACTGTCCGGTATTGCTTTGATCCAGTCCAAACAACAAAACAAAGTTGGAGATCAGCGTTAAAGACGCAAAACGACTGTCTTCAACACCAATTATTGGATCACTGTTTTGCGCAGTTGGAGGCATTATGCAAAAATTCAGAAATACAATTAATAATGTAAGTTTGGTTTCGGTTTCATGGACGTGTTGAAGTTTGCATCGCATTTCAGATGTCACACAAACATAAGAGCAATTTCTGGCCCATTTCAGACGTGTTCTGGCTTCCTTAATGTTTTCTTTTTCTGGAGAGGCTATGCGGAAAGAGTGGAGTCCCTTCACCAAAAAGTACAGGAATTACAGATGGAAATAGTGCAATTGCATTTAACTCTGAAGGTTAGAAAATTTCATCCCTTTTTGGCAGATAAAGTTTCTGTTATTTACAATTACCTTGTTTGTAATGTGTAGAAGAAACAAATATAACTGGTTTAGTGTCCTTTTCCATCAGCTGTCTCAAGAGGCAAAGACTTCAGGTGGTAATTATGGGACGCCTGATGCTGTTCACTGCTCTGTACCACCACCTCCTCCACCTGTCTCCCTTCCACCTCCTCCACCACCACCTCCTCCTCCACTTCCAACCACATTTGCTGCTCCAAAATTGGTCTTAATTCCCAGGAAGACTGTTCAACCTCCCTCTCTGAAGGTAATGACATTACTGTTCAATTTCCTTCACTTTTCTTCTTTCTGCTGTTGGCACTTTGTTTACATTTTCCTGCTGTCTGCTACTAGGAGAAACGGGATGGTCCTGTTGCTGTGACACTTCAAGATCTTCAAACAGTACGTTTAAGAAAAGTGAAAGTAACTAATAAAACACAGGTGAGTAAAAGGCTCTGTGTTCATTTGTTTTTTGGTATACAGTGCAGCATTTAGACTGTTTTGGTGATGACTGAAGAATTGTCTTCTACAGATATCTCCAGACAAAAGAATACCACTGGTCACACTCGCCGACCTACAAAAGGTCCGCCTGCGGCGCTCTCATTCGGACCTGTCAGTAAAGATTAGATCAAGCCTTGGAAGGTAAGACTGCCTGTTTTTTTAAAGGTATTTAATTCTTTAAATAAATAATATTTAAGTATCCCACAGGTTTAAGTTTTATACTGTTGTTGCTGTTCTCTGCAGGACACCAACTAAAAGTTCTCAGAATCTTCGGGTACAGCTTCGGAAAGTCCACATGAGCAGGCAAGATCACTTAAAAATACTTACACACTGAAAAATAGACTATGATAAGAGAAATCCTGTTTAAAACTATAGACTATAGACCTTTCTATCTTAAGTCAATATAAAATGGTACATTATTATTTGCAGGAGTCCTGGTGGTACACCACTGTGTAATAAGGAGAACAAAGTGATGGATACAAGCCTTGATATAAGCATGACCAAAGCGTTAGGAAACAAGCAGCTGGTATGCAACAATTCAGTCTTCAAATAAATTGTATATATTTTAATGTTTTGTCTCATTTCTGTCTGTTTTAAACTTTACAGAATGTTTTAACAACACGACTATCACCACTGAAGTCTATCTAAATGAACAAATTGAGCATTTTATTGTTTTTACCTTTCAATGCACGTTTACATTTTACATGTTTGCAAGTCCCTTTTGATACAATGCCTAACAGTTACACCTTTATATGTTTGCTGCTAGTTTTCACCAGTTCACATGGCCATATTACTATAGTAACAATGCTGAAAATATCATAGTGTGTTATTACTTAGTGCTCGTGAAATGTCTCCTGCGCCTGGCTTCGCTTTTCATATCAGAACCCCATGTTACCAGTAAAGAACAACAACTGCATGCTGTATGGTAAGTAAATGTACAATGGCAATGTTGCAAATATTTTTTGCTTACTTGAGGTATTGTATTATTGAGTATAACCACTTGACTAAATATGCATAATTACTGTAACTGAATGTGATTGGGGCATGTGCAAAAAAAAGTGGCATCTGTAAAATATATAATACCAGATAATTGTGCTCAAGTTTGCACTGGGGTGTAGTTAAGTTATAAGTCCATAACAATATCATCATACTGGTGTTTTATGTATGCTGTATAACTTGATGCATGATGTGTAATGTCTCTATGTAATTGTTCCTGACATTGTAACACTCAGGAAGTTTTTGTCTTTTTAATTATTTTGTTAACCTGTCAGCTTTATGTGTTAATACCAAATGGTTTAAATGTTATGATGTCCAATGTTTTGTTCTTGCAATATTTTTTCTTAAACTGTTTTATTTGTATCTAAAGAATTGTTGCAATGAAAATTAAAGCTTAAAAACTACAATTTTGTGATTGGATTAAGATGGAGATGTTAACATGAATATATCTAACGTTTATAGCAATGCTGTTTGCTATAATAAGTCCTGTGTGGTATGACTGGTTTTAATACGTAGGACAGTTTTCCGCATGCTCGTGTTTCCGCTCGTACTCTTTTCTTAAGCACACAGAAAGCTTTCATCGTTAAGCCCCGCCTACTTGTTGTGTCTGTAGCCACGATGGCGGTGCCCGTGAACATCGGGGCACTTTTGCGATCAGAAATTACAGAGGAGACCGTCGACAAAGATGAGGGCGTTTGCGTATTAGGGATATTTGGGAAAACCGCGATGCAACCTGGATCACCGAAAGAATCTCTTATAAACACGTTGGCAGACAAAAATATCTTCTCTGTCTTTGGTACCAACGAGGATGACAGTAAGGGCGAGGGAACCTGGATCCAGGCGTATTTTAATCAGGAGAACCGCGTGCTGTATTTGGTGTTAACATCTGTTTTTGATAACCGACAGCTTATCCGGGCTTGTGAGTCGCTGTCGGCGGGTTTGGGTCACGCAGAGGCGCACGAGTTTTGGAAAGCAGCGGAGAAGGATAACTGCTTACAGCTGTTGTACCTGTTCTCGTTATGCCACGTACTTCTCCTGGTTCATCCTACCTGCTCGTTTGACGTTACGTACGATAAACTGTTTCGCGCGTTGGACGCGCTGCGTCAGAAAGCGCTTCCGCTGCTGCGCGCCGCGATCAAAGACTCGCCTGTTTCTAAAGACTGGAAGCTGAACTGCCGGCCGTGCCCTCCGCGCCTCCTGTTCGTCTTCCACATGAACGGAGCGCTCAGAACGGGTTCTGGTGGGAATGGAACCGATGGTACTGGTGGGGACAAACCTAAAAAACACTCTCCCAGGAGGCGTCTGCAACATGCATTGGAGGATCAGATATACAGGATATTCAGAAAAAGTCGGGTACTAACCAACCAGAGCAGTAACTGTCTCTTTACTGTGCCTGCCAACCAGGCGTTTGTTTATGTGGTGCCAGGACCAGATGAGGACCCAGTCAGCTCTCTGCTGGGACACCTGCGGTCCAACTGTGTTCTGCGAGAGAACGAAGGTGGCACACCTGTACCTGGGCAAAGACGGTACCAGCAGATGAGACACTCGAGTAGACAGCCTTCTTTCAATGTGGAAAGCAGCCTATCTTCTGGAGGTCAGTTAGTGGATTGTACTCTAAAAGAGTTTCTTTGGCAGCATGTGGAGCTTGTGCTGACCAAGAAGGGCTTTGATGACAGTGTAGGTCGCAATCCACAGCCCTCACACTTTGAGCTGCCCTCTTACTCCAAATGGGTCCATGTTGCATACAGACTTTATCAGGTTATGATACAAAACAGTGAAGATGACACTGCTGAGTTGTCCCTCAAGGTACAGGGTCAGCTCAAAGTACTGGAGGGATTTCTGGACGCAGATGCAAAGTTCTCAGAAAACAGGTGTCAGAAGGCTTTGCCTTTGGCTCACAGTGCGTACCAGTCCAACCTTCCACATAATTACACCACCACAGTGCACAAGAATCAGCTGGCACAGGCATTGCGAGTCTACAGCCAGCATGCCAGAGGAGTTGCCTTTCAAAGGTACGCCTTGCAGCTTCATGAAGATTGCTACAAGTTCTGGAGTAATGGACATCAGCTTTGTGAGGAGCGAAGCCTTACAGATCAGCATTGTGTGCACAAATTTCATCTGCTTCCAAAGCCAGGTAAGGATCTCAGTTCTTTTCTTGCAACCCTAACATTTACATTGAATGAATTTTTTTTTCTCAAATAACTCTATCTTCTCTACACAGGAGAGAAGCCTGAAATGGAACACAATCCACCTATTCTATACCACAACAGCAGGGGGCGCTCTACAAGTTCTTGTAATTGTGGCAGAAAGCAGTCCCCAAGAGAAGATCCATTTGACATCCAGGCTGCCAACTTTGACTTCTATCAAGTAAATAGCTATAGTTTTAGGTTTTCCAATAATCCAAAAATAAATGTTTACATGAGTAAAGCACTTCATTTTTTTTGTTTGTGTCTCTGCTGTTAGATGCTTGAGGAGAAATGCTGTGCAAAGCTGGAGAGGATCAATTTCCCAGTGTTTCAAGCAAGCACGCCTGATCCAGCCCCTGCCAGTGATGAGATGTCTAGACCTAGAGAGGTACCTCCTTCAGGAGAAGCTGATCGTCTAAAGGAGAAAGAGCCTAACACGGACACACCTGGTGATAGCACAAGCCTGAGTCTCGCTCTTAGTTTGGGCCAGTCAACTGACAGCCTTGGAACATATGGTGATGGAGCAGAAGGCCAAGAGAAGAGACCAAGCTTGGTGGACAGACAGCCCTCCACCGTGGAGTATCTTCCTGGTATGCTTCATTCTGGATGTCCAAAAGGACTGTTGCCTAAGTTCTCCAGTTGGTCCCTTGTTAAACTTGGTCCAGCTAAGGCTTACAACAGCCTTACTGGTTTAGAGCAACCTGGATTCCTCCCAGGTTCTGCCTTTCTCTTGCCATGGGATGTTGTCATTAGGAGCAGATCTGAGGAAGATGTGGGGTCCATTGAACCTCTTGATGGAAGTCCAGCCTCGTGGCCAGCACCAAATAAAGCATTAGCTGGAAAGCGAGGTAGTGCTGGAGGAATAGGACGGGGCCGACGGCGAGATGATGTAGCTCGTGCCTTTGTTGGTTTTGAGTATGAGGACAGCAGGGGGCGTCGATTCATTAGTTCAGGCCCTGATAAAGTAGTAAAGGTGCTTGGGCAAGGTGGGCCAAAGGAACCTGCAACCAGATGCTTAAATTCAGATATGCCTTTGTACATTCTCTCTCCGGCTCAAGGCAGAGGTATCAAACCCCACTATGCTCAGATGGCTCGTCTTTTCATTGTGGTCCCTGATGCTCCTCTTGAGATTATCCTTAACCCACAGGTACAGTTTAATAAGTGCAAAATCGTTACCTTTAAATCTGTGTATTCAAATGAACAGTCATATGATTAACATTTTCTCAATTTAACTTGTGGTCTCTTGTCTCCCAGGTCCAGCCAGGGGCCCCTCCATGTCCTATTTTCCATCCAGGGCAACCTGAGATTGTGCTGCCCCCTGATGGACTTTGGGTGTTGCGCTTCCCTTATGCCTACGTGACAGACCGTGGACCATGTTACCCTCCTAAAGAGAACCAACCACTGGCAAACTTCAGAGTGCTGAAGGGCATTCTGCGGGCCAACACAACTACTTCAACTCCACAGTAATACAAGTGATGCTTCTACGTGCACTTCTGAGTCATCTATTAAACAAGCATACAGAAAACAATGCTGTAGATATCAAAATTGTTGTCACATACATTTTTGTTAACTAAATTGTACTAATAATTGTATTCAATTAAAAAAGTTGATGTTGTTTTCAAAGTGATATCAAGAGCAAAATCTGTACATAAGCAAAAACTTTTAGCTTCTGCTAACAGATAATAAACAGTATTATTACAGAACCAAGATTTGTCTGCAAAGTTCATTAATTTCAATTAAATAAATGCCCAAGTACACAATTGTTCAATTTGGCTTTTTGTTTTAAATTTACCTCAGAAATGGCGCGTAAACGCATGGCGCGGGGAGGCGCTATACTCCACTTTCC
>JBAJNP010004518.1:18239-33137 GCA_036877545.1 Yasuhikotakia modesta | reverse complement strand
CCCAACTTCAACTATCTGAATCTACTGAGAGCCACAGAAGTATAGAGACTTGATGTCAGCAAGTCTCTTAATGTAATGTTGTACAACACTAAAATGCTTTATCGTTTTTTTTCATGCACAACCGATATAGTTTTCAAGAACATTATAAACTGGTAAACAGCCTAGGCTACTAACACAAAACTTAACTAGAACTGTTAAAAATTATTGCAATTTATGTGAGAAAATTGATGGATAGCTTCCTGCACGTTTCTTACCTTGACCACCTCTTCCAATATTCTGTTAAGTCTGGGCAAACTGCTGAGTAAAGCACCAATCAGAGGCCGCATATTTATGATGTCATCAAGTAGACTTAAAGTATTTTACAGTATTTTAAAACTACAAATCAAATACAAATTACAAAATACTATTTTATATTTGAAATGCCTGTATCATAAATACTGCCCATCCCTGGATGTCCTATAGTTGCCACGATCTTTTAACAATTTTTAAAATCAAGTTAGTTCCGCTAGAAATCGGACGCCAGTGAGGCGCAGCGCGTCTGTTCCTCCGCAGCGGGGCATGAGGAGAGTGATGCGGAGTGACTGGTGGCGGACCAAAAATGCAAGAATAAATGAACCATAAACTAAGCATTCGGTTTAAATAAATACATTTTTAAAATTGAAATCTTATGTATTTGGTTTACAAAACAGCCTCTTCTTCAATTTGTTAATAAGTTAGATGTTTAATAAATGCGAATTTGCTTTATGACTTACTGATCTGTTAAAAAAATGATGAATCGCAAACTACCATCGTTTCTTTTAAATAAACGAAAACACTTTTGCCAAAGTCTAATGTTAAGTCTAATGGATGATTTCTGTTCCCATTGTATGTACGAGCGCTGATTTATACTTTTGTTCTCTTTTGTTTTCAGCAATTGCTTTCATTATTAACAAGTTGTTAAAAATACTAATAATAACGAACGTCTGCTATAACGTAGCCTACACAGAGAATCTGTAAAAGCGCGCACATTACAAAGTGCATTTAACATGTAAAAAAATGATCAAATTGATAAAGGACATTGTGTCCATCTGTGTCGTCTGATCTAAAAAACAAGACGTTCTTTCCGTAGACCTACGAGCGCGTGTATCGCAGCCGTTTTAACGCAATTGACCCAAGTTCAAGTCCTGTTTTAGCGGAGCTTTTTTACTCCATTTTTAAATGTCTTATGTCGGGAAGGCATTCATTGTCAATGAAAATTAAGGTCATAATCGAAAGAGCGTATCGGGTGTGGTTAGGTGCTGTAGGAATAGTTTATCTTGTCCGGAATACGTTTAATAATTTGAATTTAAATGATCATTTGCACGCAATGTTATTATTGAATACTGTTTAATAATGTAGTACAATACTGATATGCAGATAATTGACACTGTTTAGAATTAATAGTGTAAATAGCAGAAAAGCCTGCATCTACCTTAAAATATTTAAAGTATTATAAATATTTACGCAACAAATTGATTTCATAGGTGATATTATTGTATGAGCAAACCTTTGTTTGTAAACTTGTTACATTTATTAAAATGTCCTTAAATTTTTGTCTGTAAGCACATCATCTGCATGTCTTGTTAACCTATAGATCCAAAGAATTTAAATCAAATTCAAATTTTATTTGTCACATACATAGTCATACACAATATGATATGTAGTGAAATGCTTTTACGCCTGCTGACCCTGGGAAAGAAGAATGTTATTTAAACATAACAGTAAATAGAAATCTAAAAACAAGACAATAAAGAATATAATATATCTATAAAAAAAACAAAGTAAGTTAATACAATCGTATTTGTGTTGTGTAAAAATATACAGCCAGCTATGTTATGGAAAACACACTAACAATACAGATATTACAATACAGTATGTAACATTAATCACAGTAACAATAATAACAGATAGATGTGCAATTGTAGTAGTGCAAATGGATATACAGATATGCAGATGAGACAAGCAAAGTGAGACATGGTTGAGAGACCGTATAGCCTGTGGGAAGAAGCTTCTCCTTAGTCTCTCAGTGTTGGTCTTCAGGGAGCAGAAGCACCTCACTAACCTCAACAGTTAGAAGAGACTGTTGTTGGGATGGCTAAGGTACTTCACAATCTTCCTGACCTTGGCCCAGCACTGCTTGCTGTAGATTGTGTGCAGGTCAGGGAGCTTGGTACGGATGATGCGATCAGCTGATTGCAGCACCCTCTGAAGAGCTTGTCTTCCCTGCATGGTGCTGTTCCCGAAACATGTGGTGATATCAGGAGGCTCCCTATAGTGCAGGAGTAAAAGTTCCTGAGCACCTTAGTAGGCAGTTTGAAGTCTCTCAAGCGTCTGGGGTGGAAGACGCTGTTGGGCCTTTTTTCACTACTGTGTTGATGTGGCAGGACCATGACAGGTCATGCGTGATGTTACCTGAAGCTGTCTACTCTCTCCACTGGGCTCCCATTGATGATGGGGGGTCTGGTATTTCCTCGCCTGCTTTTTACTGAAGTCCACTATCAGCTCCTTAGTTTTACTGACATTGAGGAGTTGTTTTTCTGGCACCAGTCCTCTAGAGTCCAAATCTCCTCCAGGTAGGCCATCTCATTGTTATCAGAGATCAGTCCGACCACAATGGTGTCGTCAGCAAACTTTATGATGTTGGTGGAGTCGGTAGTGGCCATAAAGTCATATGTGTACAAGGAGTACAGCAGGGTACTCAGAACACAACCCTGGGGGGCTCCAGTGTTGAGGGTAAGTGAGGCTGAGACATGTCTGCCCATCCTGACTGCCTGTGGTCTGCCGGTTAGGAAATTACAGATCCACTGACAAAGAGTCAGTGGAGAGATGGACTGAGTCCCAGGTGCTTCAGCTTGATGGTGAGTGTGGAGAGGATTATGGTGTTAAACGCTGAACTGTAGTCCACAAACAGCATTCTAACATAATTCCCCTTTCTGGTGTCCAGGTGGGTGAGTGATTTGTGGAGGAGGTGAGAGATTGCATCATCAGTTAAACGGTTATGGCGGTAGGAAAACTGTAATGGATCCAGTGTGTCTTGGGCAGTAGTCATTGAGGGAAGCAGGGTGGGATTTCTTTGGGATGGGAACAATGGTGGACTCTTTGAAGCATGTGGGGATTGTCGACTGGGTTAAGGAGAGGTTGAATATTTCCATAGACACTGGTGCTAGCTGGTCAGCACAAGCTCTGAGGACACGACCTGATATACCGTCTGGTCCTGCTGCTTTTCTGGTGTTCACTCTCCTGAAGGCTGTCCTCACATCATGTTGAGAAATGATGCGTTTTTCCTGTGTTGGCAGTCTCTTCTTGTCTGCAGTCATTAGCATTAGCTAAAGTTGGCTGCAGCCTCAAAGCGAGCATAGAAAGTGTTCAGCTCATCTGCCAAAGACTTGTCTGCATTCCTCATACTGGATGTTGGTGCTTTATAGTCCGTTATTGTCCTTAATCCCTGCCACAGGTTTCTAGAGTCACTCTGTTGAAGCTGTGACTCAAGCTTCTGTCCATAGCGCTGCTTCGCCTCTTTCCGCACATTGTATGACACTGCTTTAAATGACGCCCAAAGCAAGTCCTGCATTGTAGGCAGCGGTGTGAGATTTCAGAGCATCGCGGGTGGTCTTATCCACCCACAGCTTCTGATTGGGAAACGTTCTGATAGTGGTTTTCTGGACAGTATCATCCGATAGTTTCCCAATGAATTCCACAACCGCTTCCATAAACACAGTGATGTCATCAGAGCTGCGACAGAACATTTCCCAGTCAGCATCATTCAGAATGTCCTGCAGAGCAGCCACAGATTGGTCTGTCCAGCATGAGACCTCCCTCAGAACCAGAGCTTCCTGTTTGAGCCTTTGTTAGTATTTTGGCATGAGGAAGATGGTGGCGTGATCATCAGTGTAATGTTTGTAAATTAAAGAAAAGGCAACGCATTGGAGTCTTATAGAACTTCTTTCTTCAGTCAATTAAAATATTTATGCCAGCTGTTTCTTAGAATTTACCTGAATGGTTTGCACATAAATAAAACTGTATTCATAAACAGTAGTTATCAGTAGTTAACAGTAGTTATCTGCATAATTAGATCACATATTATGCATTCTGATTTATGCCTAACATGAGGCATCTTCTCCATCCTTGTGATATTCTAAGGTTATGTAACACAGACTCAAACAAATAGCTGTTTTTAGGTAAAACTAAATGAAGACTATAGTGAGTCTTAATAAATTTCAAAATTGGTGCTTTATTAAGACTCTTATTGGTGATGCTGCTAAATGTGTTTTTTTCTCTTCATCAGAGGAACACAAGGCATGTCAATATTGTTTTGTTTATGGGGTACATGACCAAGGAAAACTTGGTCAAAACATGTAAACCTTTCAAGGGAAAGTTTGAAAGCAGCTCAATTTGGTGGAAAAGCAGCAAGATACAGGCCACACCTTTGTCACTCTCCGCTGAATTGATTGAGCTTCAGAAGCCCGCTCACCAGTTTCTGAGGTAAAATATGAGCTCATGCTGACAGCATCTTCACACCAGAAGTCATGGAAGAATGCATATTCAGCTTGAGTTATCAACCTTGCATAAAATATTATTTCTTCCATAATGGGGTTATGGAATGCCTAGAGTTAAAGAGACTTGTGAACAGTGAGCTTCATTCCATGGTCATGCTGCTAAAGAGTCACATGGTCTGCCACTTCTTCTAAATTAGAAGGCCAGTGTGGCTGCTCAAGCTCCCCCTTAGAAATCTAAAGGGACTGGCCATCTCCCGTCCAGTTTGTCTCAATGGTTGTTAAGAAAAGTAGAGAGAGGATGCAGTTCTTTTTGCCTCCCATCCTCCTCACTTCGATGGTATTCTATAGATTGGTAGTAGGAGATCAGCATTTAGTGTTGCTGACCTAGAAGATCTTGCACCTTTTGCTTGTAATCAGACATTTTCTTGGAAGCCAGAGCCTCTGAACAAAGCTGTTTACAGCATGTACTCTGGATCATTGTGCTGTTTCAAGGCTGAGCTCATTATCTGCTTTGCCAGCCATCTTTTCGTATTCTACCTTCAGATAAAAGAAGGTCTAGAAGGTGGCAGTATGTTATACAATACAGTTTGACTTCTGCAAGTAAAAACTTCAAAACCACTTCTGCACATATACTGGTAAATTACTTTTATAAATTTTAGTCCTTATGAACTAATTTAAGATCAGGAGCGCTCCCTGTATGAATGGAAGAGTACAATGTTTCTACACCAAACCCCGGTGCCTTATTCACCCATGTCTGAGTGAACCCTGCAATCCTAAAGCATTCAAAACCCTTTCCTACCTTAATTTTGTATGTTGGTTGATCTGAGCTTCACTGATTAATGACTGCTTGAATTCTCCACCTTTAACTGTAGGGGATTTTACAGTTAAAGACCCCTAGACCAGAAATGATAATAAAGACCAGAGTCAAAAATGCTATTTAGAAAGTTTACTGAAGGAAAATATCTTTTTGGAGTTTTTCCTGGCAGAAGTCAGCTTCACACTTGAATGAGTTTGCAGGCCAACATGCCGTTTACATTCATAGAAACAGTTTTATACTAACAGAGGCAAACTAAATGCTTTGCTGATCCTGGTGTCTCTGTCTGTAACCATACACACACACACAAGGTCCGGCTTCTCAAGGCCAGGACGTTTGTACTCAAAGCATAGTGATAACATGTTTTAGAGCACATCAGAGAATTTGGACAGCGTGTTGGCTATAGTTACAGTGGAAGAATTTAAAAAGGGGCCTGAGAGAAGCACCTGTCTGGCTCTAAGTCAAAAACAGATAGACAGATACACGTCTCACAAAATCCTGGCATACCAACGTCAAGACATCTTACTATTACATAAATATATTCGTAAAACTTAATCACACAAGGTTAACTACTGATTTAAATGTAATCATATGAGGCTAAATACTGATTTATTCTTTAAGGGAAAAGATCATGTGTAATATAAGCAAATGAATTATGCTGAATATAAATGCTGATTGTTGATTATTAATGGAAAAGATATTTAAAAGATATGATTGACAAGAGATGGAGCAGGAGGAACCATCCCCTTCAATGCCCACCACAGGTGGCCGCTATTTGCCCCATCAAGGACTATATATAAACCTAGCTGTGTCTTTGATCAGGGCAAAGTCTTATTTTGCCCCGGCAGACAATTCTGAGCATTTTCCCGGTTTTCATATTTTGGACTGTGTATCATTTATGATCGATTAGAGAAGATTACTGAGGCTAGGTCAAATTACTATTGCTAGGTCTGTTCAATCACTCAACACTCCAGGTAACCTCACTTATTCTCTGTTTTTGCTCACCTTCGCTTAGGCTACGGCACGCCATGTTGTTGTGGAACCAGCTCAAACAGCTCCCGCAAAGGAGCCATGCCGCTGTCAATGCAGTCATGGCTCTGCACGACTCCCCGGTCAACGTTTTCTGTGGTCCTGCATCCACACCCAGCCCTGTTGTTCCCGTGCCTGCTCCCAGTCTGGAGGTTCTTGTGCCTGCTCCAAGTCCAGAGGTTCCCGTGTTGGTGCCCGGTCTGAAGGTTCCAGTGTCGGTGCCCAAATCGGTGGTTCCTGTGTTGGTGCTCCATCTGGGGAGGTCGGAGGTGGAGTCCAGCCTAGGGAGGCCTGACCCAGAGCACGAGCAAACACCAGAGCCAGTGGTGGACAGTGCCAAGGAGGGAGGCTGTGATCACACAGTAAGACTAAGGTACCTATTGTGGCACTTTCTCTCCTTCCCACCCTCCCTGTTTTCCAGATTTCAGCCTCGCTGCTGTCATCAGCTGGCAGGCCCTCAGCTCACCCTCAGGAGGACACCTGCACGGTGGCTGAGTGACGGTCCTGCCAATCCCTGCCGCTTCACTCAGCCACCTAGCTCCTTTGCCTCCTTCCTGTACCTCCATCGCCTCACTCCACCGCGTCCCTCCGGATCCATGCCATGATGTCTCAGTCACCGGTGAGCCCCACTCCACTCTGGCCCTCCAACCCCTCATTCTCGACAGGGATCTCTCCGGTCTGCTCCAGGATCCTGCTCACTTCAGTAGTTGTTCGAAAGGGGGGGTCTCTGTCACAAACTACAACTCCCAGAATCCCAGGCTGGGACCACGCCAACCACAAGTGGTCACTATGGAAGCTTGAGTCTCTGATCGAGGCGAAGTCTGGTTTGGCCCTGGCTGACAATTCTGAGCTTTTTGCCTGGTTTTCTGGTTCCTGGTTTTCGTATTTTGGACTGTGTATCATTTATGATTGTTAGCCACCTGCCCTCAGACTCTCGCCTGCTCTTTGGATTACTTTTGTGTTTTGCCGGCTGCCCTGATCTGTGCTTGGACTCTCGTTTCTGCTTTTGGTATACCAGTGTTGTATTGCTGTTTCTAACCTGTGCCTATACGACCATGTTTGTGTTTAATATATTGCTGCATATAAATCCCCTGTGTCCTGTGCCTATGTTACATCTACCTTAAGATGATACATTTAGATTTTAAATTTAATATTGAGTTAAACAGATAAGTAATTAAATACAGTAGTGCTCAGTTACTTAGTAATGCATTACACCCAACACTGGACATCATGAAGGAAGCCACTGCTTACTAAAAGAACAGTGCTGCGTGCCTGAAGTTTGCAAAAAGGCACTTTGACACTCCACAGTGGTATTGGCAAAATGTTTTGTGGACTGATGAAACTTACTTGGAAAAAACACGCAGCACTACATCTGGCGTAGAAAGGGCAAAGTATGGTGGATGAAACATTATTTTCATAATTTTTCGTTCATTTTTTCCACTTTGCCATTTGAATGAATGCTGAATGAGTGTGTTCAAAAGACAAGAAAGATCAGAATTTTGTAGTTATTATTATGTTTGTTAATACCTTTGACTTAAAGATAAAGATCACATAATTCAGAGAACATGAAATTTTAATTTCCTGCCATTGTGTAATATATCATAATATTTTTTTTTCGAATACTAACTAAAACAATTATAGAATGGATTAAAACATTTCTGCTTTAGGCCCCTGAGGTTATTCGGATGATAGATAATAATCCTTAGTTTTTAGTCAAATGTCTACTCATTTGGTATTGTATGAGTTGATGACAGGAGAATTATTCTATGACTGGGAATCAACACCAGGTAAGATGAAAGATATCTGTAGATATCTGTAACACCCCTGTTTGGACTGTCTGTTTAATTTTGTCCCATGAATGCCCATATTTGGATTTCCTGTTCTTGTTAAATCGTTTGTTGGTTATCTTTGTTAAATATGTTTATTGTGACTACATTGATTCATGCCTGGTTTTGAGAATGCTCTGTGACAATATTGTAACAGTCTGAGTGGGGATCAAACCCAGGTAACTGGCATGGCTAGCCCCAGTTTCTACTGAATGAGCTATTTCTTAGGTTGGTGTCCCAGGTGCAAAGGAAGAATAAAAAATAGAGTCTGAATGTCAACTGAACACACTGAACACAAGTTCACACTGTACTGAACACAGAACAAGGGAAAAGGCAGTCTTATATAAAGCAGGGAGCAGGTGGTGGTGATTCAGGCTGATTTCTAATGGGTTAAGTAACAGGATGCTCTATGGCCATCTAGATTTAAGGAGTATAGGGTAACACTGCTGCTAAGGACATGCTAATGTTCTGAGACATTACAGGAGTCCCTCCTCCTGTCCAGGGAACAGAGGAGGGGGGAAAGCCATAGACACATTCAAAAGGAGACATGTTAATGAAAGAGTGGTGCAAAGTATTATGAGCGAACTCTACTCAGGTTAAATGGGAGGTCCAGGTGGCATGATTGTCTCTTGCCAGGCACCTTAGTGTCTTTTCTACCTCCTGGTTTACCCTCTCTGTCTGCCCATTAGACTGGGGTTGGTAACCATTGGACATACTGACAGATGATCTAATAAGCCACCCAAAATATTATACATTAATATTATATTATATTATAATCCCATAAGGAAGGCAGGAGGCAATCCCATAATAAAATCAGGAGAGATGTGTGACCAGGGGCAAATCAGGATGGAAAAGCGGTGAAGGAATCCATGGGGTCGAACTCTAGGTTCTTTGCTCTGAGCACAGGTGGAACAAGTAGAAACATACTCTTGCACATCTTTTCGCATCATTGGCCACCAGAACTTCCTCAGAATCTGTTTGTAGGTTCTGGTAATACTAGGGTGGCCTGAGGGGGGAGAGGAGCGGGCCCACTGCAAGACATTAGAACGCACAGAGTTAGGGACAAATAAGCTACCAGGAGATCTATTACTCTGGTCAGGTTGGCATTGATGTGCCTTTCGGATTGAAGATTCCAGATCCCAGAGTATTGGAGCCACTAGCATGATGGGTTTCGGGCAGATCAGCCTCTCTGAAGTGTGGTTGCACTCTTTTCATCATATTCATATATCATTTCATGTATTTCATTTTTATCTACTCATATATCATTTACTCTTATTTTATTCTTTTTTATTCTATCATTTACTCTCATTTATTATTATACATTATCATTTCATATTTCTTTTGTTATTCTTTATTATTCATTTTACTATGTATTTAATCATTTTATCATCATTTCACTATTATTTTATCCATATATTTTCTATTCATTTATTCTATTGTTCAAGTTTGCTGGTATTCATCTGTTGCAGATTTGAGTTTGTAGCTGACCCTGCAATCTAAGTGTTGACGTTGAAGCTCTTGATGTTTTGTCTAACCACAAGGTTAGACAACAAGGTTCGGTCAAGATATACTTTAGACACTTAGTCTTTCAACAACAAGGTTATACCCAGAACTGAAATATGAAATGGAACATATTAAAGATTGCTTAGTGTGCTGTGGCTGGGGAAGATTAGCCTGGGGATTTTGCTGACAGAAGCAAATGATCAATGATTGGTTATGTGAATGGAGATGTGTCACTTAGGGGATATAACGCTTGAAACTTAGATTTGTAGGGAGACTTCAACACAGTTGCAGCTGCATCGGGTTCATTGTTGAAGTTCCAGTATTGTATTGCTGTCTGACACAATTCTTCAATAAAAACCTTTTTATTCTAGACCTTGAGTCGGTTATCCCTATTCTCAACAAAACTTACACGACAGAAGGTTCAAACTGTCTTGAGAGAGTGTCAGGCTTGATATTCTTGGACCCTGTGTAAGAGGAAAGTGTAAAATTGAATCGGTTAAAGAACAGTGACCATCTAGCTTGTCTAGCGTTCTGCCTCTTAGCATTCTGTATATAAGTGAGATTCTGGTGATCAGTCCAAATGAGAAAGGAATGAGATGCTCCCTTAAGCCAGTGCCTCCGCTCCTCCAGCCCTAATTTAATAGCCAGAAGTTCTTGGTTTCCAATGTCATAGTTGGCCTGAGTCGGAGTAAGTCTATGGGAATGGAAGGTACATGGGTGAAGTCTATCTATTTTACTTCTTTAAAACAGGGTGCAGAGGTGAATCTTTGTTTGAGAGTATTAAAGGCTGTATTGCTCTATTGTTCCAGGTAAAAGGAGTATTTGACTTCTTTGTCAGGAAAGTTAGTGGTTCGGTGATAGAGCTGAAGTTTCTAATAAACCTTCTGTAAAAATTTGCAAACACCAGTAAGCATTGCACCAGTTTAAAAGAGGTAGGCTGAGGCCAATCCAGCACTGCCGTAATCTTACTGGGGTCCATCTGCAAGCTACCTTTAGAAATAATAAACCCGAGAAAAGCAGAGGAAACAGATGAAACTCACTCTTCTCCAGCTTGACGAGTAGCCCATGTTTGATCTTTAAGATCCTTAGTTCTTCTTTAAGTGAGTTCATTGTTAAGATCCTGACATGTTTCACATGTTCCTGATGGTTACGAGAGAAGATGAGTATGTCATCTAAGTAGACAAAAACATGTTAAGATGTTAAGCATCTCTCGAAGCACATCATTAATAAAAGGCTGGAAGACAGCTGGGGTGTTGGCTAGTCCAAAAGGCATGACTTGGTACTCTTAGTGACCAGTGAGGGTGTTAAACGCTGTCTTCCACTCATCCCCCTGCCTGATCCTGATGAGGTGGTAAGCGTTATGGAGATCCAGCTTGGTAAAGATGGTAGCTTCTTGCAGGATCTCAAAGGCTGTTGTCATGAGGGACAGGGTAGGGTTCTTGATGGTAATGTTGTTGAGACCTCTATAGTCAATGCAGGGCCTAAGTGAGCCATCTTTCTTTAACAAAAAAAAAATCCTGCCCCTGCTGGTGACGTGGAGGGTGGATAAAAACACTCTTGTAGATACTTATAGTGACCCTTTCAGGCCCCGAGAGGGAATACAACCTTCCGTGGGGTGGGCAGCTTCCAGGTAATAGCTCTATGGGGCAATCATAGGGCCTGTGAGGCTGCTCAAGTCTTACTAAAGACCTCAGGATAACTTGGGAGGTGTACTAAACGACTTGGGAGACTTGAGAATGGTCATAACGTCCATGAAGATGGCCTCAGGGTGCCTGGAGGAGTCCCTACGGGAGAAGTATAATGGCAAAAGGTGTTGCAGTTGGTTCACTGGTTAGACAGGGTGAGAAAATTGAAGCCATTGCACCCCCAGCTCAATGTAACACCTTTAGTCCAATTAATCAATGGGTTATGGGTGAGTAACCAGGGGTGAACCAGGATTATGGGGATCTTAGGGGAATGAATGACGTGAAACTGGAGGGTCTCTTGATGATCTCCAATTATCAACTGAAGTGCTCTGGTGTGTTGGTGGATCTGCCCTGAGCCTAGCGGGTTGCCATCTACTGCTTAAACTTGGAGATGGAGGGCTGTGACTGTCTCCTGCTGTCTCTCAGTCTGCCATTCCTTGAGGCAGTGGTCCACACGACTGGCTAGGTGAATGAATGACTCAAGGTCTGACAGGGAGTGTCTGAAGGCCAGTTCATCTTTAAACTTAAAGGACAAAGGATAAAGCACTGTGAAAGATCGCTCTCAGGGCAGATTCTTTCCACTTATTCTCGTGGCCAGAGTACCGAACTCAATGGCAATCACAGCAGCACTGAAGAGACCCTGAGAGCCTTAGGAACCGACGTCCTGCCTCTCCACTGTCTGCTGAATGGAGGAACACCTTCTTAATTTCTGCTAAAAAGCTCTGAAATGGAGGTTACAGGGGACTACTTATCCCACAATGCTGAGGCCCAGTCTAGGGCCTTGCCTGTGAGGAGTGTGATAATACAGGTCCTTCTCAGAAAATTAGCATATTGTGATAAAGTTCATTATTTTCTGTAATGTACTGATAAACAATAGACTTTCATATATTTTACCCATGATTGCGGTTTTGAGTAATGAACCAGGATGGGAGTTTTTAAAAGCCTCAGGAATCTTTTGCAGGTGTTTAGAGTTAATTAGTTGATTCAGATGATTAGGTTAATAGCTGGTTTAGAGAAACTTTTCATGATATGCTAATTTTTTGAGATAGGAATTTTGGGTTTTCATGAGCTGAATGCCAAAATCATCAATATTAAAACAATAAAAAGGCTTGAACTACTTCAGTTGTGTCTAATGAATCTAAAATATATGAAAGTGTAATGTTTATCAGTACATTACAGAAAATAATGAACTTTATCACAATATGCTAATTTTCTGAGAAGGACCTGTATGTTCAATGTCCTTCAATGTCAAATTCAAGATGAAGTCTTTTTGCTGGCCGTGACTTGACTGGTGTTGAACTAAATGGCAGTGAAGCTGCAGTAGCCATAGTGCCAGCAGCCTGTATGCCTGTCAGCAAAATAAAGTCAGACTCTGAATGTACATTAAATAAATATGAATACAAAATTGAGTGTTAATTAATTCTAAACAGAATACAATGCATGTAAATGATTGACAAACAGGATTACAGTTAAGATGATCTCGTGTTTTCTGATTGTTATCTGTGCTAAGCGCTAAATTTATGTCTGCTGCTAACGTTTGTTTACATTGCCAACGCTAGCTGTACACAAATAAAAATAAATATGTTCTCATTTTAACTATTAAACACAATCTAATGTAACAATGTGATACTTACAGCTTGTAATGATTGTTGAGCTTGATGTGGAGCATCAGACGCTGAGAGACGTGGCAGGTTTGTAAAACTGTCCGATGTAAAATTATCTGACGAAAGTAATAATCCACGGCTAAATGGATTTTGACTCTAGGTCCTCTTTAAGTAAAGCCTGATGGTTTTACTTAAACTTAACTTAAGATGTCCAATTTGCTTGACAAGGTTAGAGATTGCCCTGTCAATGGTTTTGGGGATAATGTGAAAGTGACATGTTTTTGTCAGTTACGGTTACCCATAATTGAAATGTGAACCATGTAAAGCATTTTACCCATCCGTTGTGAGGAGTGAGCACACACACCCAGAGCAGTGGGCAGCTATCCCTGCAGCACCTGGGGAGCAATCTGGAGTTAGGTGCCTTGCTCATGGGGCACTTCAGTTGTTACCAGCCAGTGCTGAAATTGAACCCACTGATTACAAATCCAACTCCTTAACCAGTAGACCAAAACTGCACCCTTGCTGATCCTTCTCTGGTCTGCTGGACTTGAACATGTCAGATTAATTCAGAGGAAACAGCTAATAGGACTTTCTTGATATGTTATATTTAGTCATTGTAGTTGAAGTGAGAAACTCAGACTAGGCATACTGTTGTAGAAACCCTTTCATCAGTCCACTTTCATCATCTCGTGTTGGAGATCCACCTATGGAAAGGGCATCCAACCTAACCTCTGTAGAAGCGTCCAGGTGCACAAAGTCTGGCTTGACAGACAGCAGCACTTCTGGGTCCCTCATCCGCACCTAGGATGTAGCTTTTCCTGGTACTTCCTGTGTGTGCTAAGCACATAAAGCACTTTTTGGGGGACCCGATAGACCTGAAACATGGTTTCCCATGGTTTCCCTCTCTTCAAGTGAAGGATACTTTTGGCATGGCTGACCCCTGCTGTCAAGCCCTCTATTGGCAGACACCTCAACCTCTGGATAACTTCGCTGCTTATATGTTTTTGTTCAGTGTAAATAGAAGTGACTTTTTGATTGCCTTGTAACACTTATTCAGATCAATTATCAAATTTGTTGGACATGAATGCTGTGTGCTTTTTAAACACATTTTTGCCTATAACTAATGGCACTTAAAGGTGACCTAGAGTGGTTGAGCAGAGTATAGATTCTTGTTCTGTGATGTGATATAGAGAGAATAGCATTTTGGTTAAATCTGTAATGCCCCAGAAGCTGTCTAAAAACCTCTTTTAAAAAACGATTTTATGGCGGGGCTATTAAATGGGTGAATTAGAGAGTTCTGCACAAATTCTGCGCTGCTGGAGGGGCTCTGACAACCTCATAATGATATGCGGAGCACTGCATGGTGATTGGCTGCCTTCACTGCCACAGGAAATAATAATTATGTGACGTCATCTGGCTTCTGAACACATGCGGAACCATTTACTGACCCGAACATGCAGACCGACAACTATGGTCCAGATTCAGCCGTATATGCTTTAGCCGAACCAGAGGAGACACTGAATTAGAGGAAGAACCTGTTCAGCAAAGGCTGGATTTAAACGTTTCTCAATGCTAAGTTATTTGTAATGTTTGTTTGAACGCTTTCAGTGTTACGTGCCACAAAGTTCTCCCGTCACAATAAAGTTACAGCCACTACATCTATTTGGACATTAATCCTTTACATCATCATGAATCGAGACTTTATACTAACTATAGTTTTATGTAAATACTGTTTATGAACGGAGGCTTCAGGTTTGGTGTTAATCTTGGGCTGGCGGTGCACATCTGCCCCGTTCTAAATGAAAACAGAACTATGTCAAATAGATTTGAGCTACAGCGTAAAGTCAAGAATTAATGAGCATGACAGCATAACTGGACCAAAGGTTTATCATTATTGAATGCTGTGCATTCGCCTGAGCCATA